>CM052195.1:158860-178981 GCA_028455805.1 Lasioglossum figueresi
AGCCCAAAATTCGCAGAAATGAGGACAAACAATCTTGGAGCGCAGACCCAGGTTTCGATCCAAAATCTAGTAAGATTCTAGTTCCTTTCTAGTTATATCACGAGGGTAGCGTTCCCCCTTAACTAGGATCTAACTAGATTTTGGGTCGAAACATGGGTTTGCGGTCTCAGATTGTTTGACCTTATTTCAGCGAATTTTCGGCTGGGTGAGGGCTCATTCTAAAGAGGAAGGGAGAAAGGTTATAGCCACAGCGCTCGACCGATTTTTTAACGGGATTACGTCTATATCTAATAATATAAGTGTCCGAAGTAAAGAAAAAATCGAGAAAAATATTCGCAGACTTCAATGTATTTTTTTGTCTCTAAAAGATTTTTTCACTGCCATAACGCGGTCCAGCGCTGTACCTATAACCTTCCTCTTTAAATTGAGTTCTCACCCAGCCCAAAATTCGCTGAAATAAGGACAAACAATCTAAGACCGTGATTGCATTCGCATAGCAGAGATTTGCCCATATGTATTACGTTCACGAAGACAGAGGTTCTCTCTGATGCAGAGCAAGTCTAGAGCCAATTTTAGTTCAGCTAGTTAGACGAGATGGCGCCTACTCAGGACTGCCAACGTGGAATCATAGCAACAAACATATGAAAGGCTTGAATCCACTCGGATCCATTAATAACATTAAAGATATTAATAAACAAAAGAAAAAAACGTGTAATCATAGCAAAACTGAAGCGTTAGGCTGACACATGAATGTTTATCAGTGTTACCACACAAAAAACTTTTTTTCTGCACAGAGGTTGGTAACACTGATAAATACTCTGAAAAGCAAGGGTAGCGTTCCCCCTTAAAGAGGCTCTACGTGACAAAAAATTCGGCTCCAACGAAGAAGTCAAGATTCAGGTGCAAAAGTGGCTCCTGCAGTAACCGAAACAATTTTACACTAGAGGCATAAGAAAATTAGAGGAACGATGGGACAAATGTATAAGTGTTGAGAGGGATTATGTTGAAAAGTAGCCAAAATATTGTATCGATTGAATAAACAGTTTTTGAGCTACATCAATTTGTCTCGTTACTTATCGAATGGTCCTCGTACTTTACTTTATCAAAATAACGAGAGTGTATTTATTATTTATGCATTATTATTCTGCAAGTTCAACTCCAGGACGATTGACAACCCTAGCTGGAACGCGTAATAGTGAAACGCAGATTACACTACACTCCGCGACAAAAAGATCGCACACCCGTAAATATTGCTATTTCTGAAAACTGTGATGAAATTTGATACGTTTCTCTCCGTGTACGTACTTCGGTGGAGCTTCAAGGTTACTTACATCGACGGAGTTAAGCGGAGATTACAGATTCTAGTGTAAATGTAAACAACCGGGGTCACCGACGCGACAAAATGATGGCACAGTCTTGAAATTCTTTGTCTGCAGTTAACGCTAGACCGTCAGACTGTTTGTATCGTCTATTTTACCGTGCATTAAATATTGTGCGCGTTTCTTATTATCTTCTATTGAAATTACACCATGGGTAGTGGAAAATCTTTATCCCATGCTGAAATAAAAACGATTTTGACATTGCATAAAGAGAATTACTCGGTTTCAAAAATTCCACGTGTTTATAGATCGAAGCAGAAAAGTGGTGTATAATTTATTAAAAAATCCCAAAACATACGGTAAAAAAAATGAGTTCCGGTCGACCGAAAGCAGTAAGCGATCGCGAAGAACGTGCAATTTTAAAAGAAGCTTCGAATTCTTCGGGAACAGCACGACAAATCGCTAAAGCAGCTGGCGTACATAGAAATGTACGTAATGCGCAAAGGATAATAAAAGAATGTCCGCACTTAGTTCGAATGAAATTGAAAAAAACCACCTTTAACCGCTCAGCATAAATCGGAGCGTCTGAAATTTGCAGAAGATCACATACATTTCAGAAAAAAATGGCGTCGTGTTATTTTTAGCTATGAGAAAAGGTACGATCTAGATGGGCCGGATGAAAGAAGAAAGAATATTAAGCCGCGGACACATAGGTTGCGGAGGAGTAATACTTTGGGCCGGAATTGGTTATCGAGGAGCGACCGAAGTAAAATTTATTAAGAAAACTATGAACAGCAAAATTTATATAGATTCGATGGACGAACAATTAACTAAATTCGGACAGACAATTTCCGGGGAAAATTTTACATATCAGCAGGATAATGCAAGCGTGCATACCGCAAAATCCGTTAAGCGGTACTTCGAGCAAAACAAAATTAGTGTCTTAAAGTGGCCAGCGAGATCGCCGGATCTCAACATAATTGAAAATTGTTGGGCACAACTGGCAAGACATTTTTACGAAGGCGAAAGACAATTCCAAAGCCTCGCAGATTTAAAAACGTGCATAGAACAAAAATGGACAAAAATACGGCCAAAATATATTAAAAAACTCTTTAAGTCGCTTCCGATACGTATGTTGGCTATTCTGGAAAATAAGGGAGGCCACGCAAAGTATTAAACGCAATGTTATATATTTTATGTACGTAAATTACGTTTTTTTTTATATGTGCCATTTTTTTGTCGTACCGATTTTTGTTATTTTCTTGTTTTCACAAACAAACGGACATTTTCTTTAATTTCATTGTTCGTAATGTAATTTATTTTGTAATAAAAACGTACAAGTACCAAGAAAGACTAGATTTATTATGTCCAAATGATGAAAACATTGAATTCTCGTGGCGTGCCATCTTTCTGTCGCGGAGTGTATGCGTAGATCTGCAATAATTAACCACCGGCGAATCGAGCATCGATTGAAGAGGCAAATTTCAGGCTCCTCTCTCGGAGCAATTTTTCATTTTCGAGTTGATTCGCTTTCATCGTGACCGACACGTTATATCGTCAGCGAGCGCACTTGCCGGCTTTCAGTATTGACGTCATCAGTCGAAAGCGTCGATAACTCCCTCGTAAATCTAATTGAAAGGCTGTCTTGCTAACAGCATTAGGGATTTCTTTACTGGCAATTAAGCGCGAAACTCGCGGCGCAACGTTCGCATAAATTAAAGAAAATCACGCCGCTTCGGATCGATCGTAATATGCCCGACGATCGACATTTAGAACAGCTTCGTTTAAACCTTTATGCATCGAACGGCGGGCTGTTACTTCGCGCGTAAACCGTCGAGTTTCTTGCATCACGATAGAACGCGAACATTACACATTCGAATCGACACCATCCCACGACGAGCGAGCCGATGGATGACTGGAAAATTCATTACATAAAACCGTAAATTGAACGAACGGTTGCGAACGCGATAATCAATTACGACGGAAGAGGTGTGCGACGTTCTAGCAGGCTGTGCGCGCATTCATTATGATACAATTGTCAGGTCGAAACCAATTATAATTAAATCATATAATTACCAATCGGACCAACAAATTGTTGTCCCGCAAGCCGGCAACCGAAACTCATCAAACTTGAAACGGCACGCGTGGTCAAAGTCTAATCGATCTGTCGAGCCCGGATAAAACTGTATCGAAAAGCATTGTGCGCCGCCGTCGACGCTTGCGATTTTCACGTTCGGATAACGCAAGAACGCGGCGTCAACAAATTGATTTCCACTCCCGGCGACGGACAAAGGCGTAATACCGAGCGGATAAAGCCGAGCGAGCACACGTCCTATTGAAATCCAGAGACTTTTGCATCGGGTTTACTCCCCTCCCTGTTCCCCGCTCGAAGAAGCTTCTAATATCAGGCCGTTTATTGATTTCCCCCGAAAAAATAACGGACACGTATGTACAGGGTGTAAAAAAATTTAGTGTCATGGTTTTGGCGGATGGTTGTACACCTTCGGATCGGTGGAGATTTGTTAGAAGAAATTGCCGCAAAATAGACTTTGACCTTGCCATTCAAATTTTTAAATTTTTTTTGGTAAGTAGAATGCGATACGAGCATTATTTATTTTGAATTTTTGAATTTCAAGGTCAACGTCAATTTTGCGGAAATTTCTTTTAACAAATCTCCACCGATCCGAAGGTGTACAACCATCTGCCAAAACCACGACACTAAATTTTGTTACACTCTGTACACTCGCTCGCATTAACTCTTCGAGGCACACGATTTTAAAGAAAATAAAACCCCAAGTTGCACAGAATATTTTTAATGTCGATGTAACTTCAACTTTTCGAGGTGGGTTAAAATATGTTCCACTGTGCATAAAAAGCAAAGCAAAAGGTGGGGCAGTTTTTAACCCACCTAACCCCAAAAATTTGAATAATTTTTATAGGACTGATAAAGCAATAAAAAAACATTTTTTTAGATAATTACATACATTTTCAAGATAGAATTTGTATATAACATTGTAAATGATTTTTTATAGGGGCTTTTTGCAACCTCGTGGAAGTCATTTTAAAAATTTTAATCTGCTCTGAACGTTTGAAAAAAAAAAAGAATTATCCTTAGAAAAAGTATGACTACGGCCCCAGTGTAGACTACGATTATTTTGTTCGAGCAAAAATTCACAAAATGGTGGACCTCTAAAGTTGGTGTTCTCAAAAATATCATTTTTTCGTAAAAAGAAACGTTAAAGATTTAGGAAAAAATTAACAAATCTTATTTATTCTATCCTATACCGGGGCTATTGTTGTGTAGATGAACATATTAAAATTTCACAGACCGATCGGTTAGATGGTGTTTAAGTTATCATGCACGCCGATTACAAAAACGTTGTTTCGAGAAAAAAGCGTTTCAAGTTTTGACAAACGAATTTTCTCATATAAAATCTACTTACGTTATCTTTGAATGTAATCGTGTAAATGGTTTCTTTTATTAATTCTAAAATGCTATCGTGCATCAGCTTCCGATTACTATGACATAATTATAAGATTTCACCAAAAAATCAGGTGGCTACATCGTAATTTCGGCACTGTATTACGTATTTCAATAGTAAACTAAAGATGTTTCATAAATTAAACACAAATTAATATTCCTAATGATGTATCGCACCCTTGCGACAAAAGTGACACAAGTCAAAAAACCTGATTTTTGAGTTATTGCCATTAATGAATTCTGTAAATATTATTTCAGAAGACGTCAAAACTTATCTTCGTTGTCTAGCTGCCAGGTGGCATTTGTGTCGTTCAACAACAAACATACAAATAAAAAACGTCACAAGCCAAAAGGGTTGTAAGGCTAAAATACCAAAAATGACATTATTAATGATTCCTTTTCTAAACGATTGTAGCAAGGGCATCGAGTGCCGTTTTGTGTCAAGAAATTTACAAATGATATTGAAATATTTACACTACCGCTCACCGAACTTTTGCCGACTGCCGACGACCATAAACGCATTTAGTAATTACCTCTCGTAAAATGTTTATTGTAATGTTCTTTCGGAAAACTCTCATCAGTTACGTAGAAAGGTTATTTAACCGTCCGAGTGCTGTGCCGGAGTTATTTCTGACCGGGAACATCCAAATTGTCATTTAAGTACTCAATTTGTGGTAATTAAGCTAACCGAATAGCTGTTTTATCGAGGATATAGGAAAGACTAATGTGTCTACACGAGATATCATCAAAATTAAATTTTTTTAAATTATTAATTAGATTACAGTTTTATATCGATCGTATTGGTTGTCAATATTAAATTACTAATGCTCTCAGCGCATAGGTTCGATCATTTGTTACTCGATTTACAAAGCAATTTTGCAAACTATTAAAGTCATTCCGACGGTTTCTTACCAGCATAAATTACAACTATTTTTTTGTTATGTATTCCTAAATTTCAAAATACTTATTCTCAATTAAAAAAAGAAAAAATTTCACAGACGCAATTCTAGTAACCTCTGAAGGCGATCCGAATAAAGATCGAAACGTCGGAATTATTTTAGTAGTTTGCAAAATTGCTTTGTAAATCAAGTAACAAATGATCGAACCTTTGCGCCGAGATCATTACTAATTTATTATTAATTAGAACTGTGAACGGTCCTAAGTATTGCCAAACATATAGCTATAAAAATTGTCAATTGTCCTAGCGTTAATATTACTATGTAATAATATAAACTTTCTCGAAGCGAACGGAACGTTTTAAATTATTATATTTACAAATTTTCTCTCTTGGCCAAATTTCCGTGAGCAGTAGCGTTGAATACTCTGAAATTTTTACTAGCAAAAGTATTACAGTCTCAATAATTATAAATGAAAAATATTAGAATCCCCCATTTTATCGGGTCTCGTAAACCTAGTGATAAGGTTCTATGCATTCAAAAAATACAATCTTTAAAAGAATTGATTTTCTTAACCGTGTATTTACATAGGACTGCCTCTCCTGACTCTGTGATCAGCCAAGAGCATAAAAATATCCAATCTCACCGTTTGCCAACAAAAATGCTAAAAAAGTTTTAAGAAGAAATTGAAAGTGGTTACCGGGTTATTGTCATAATTAGACTACCGAACTTTATGCATTTATGAAGAAATTGGTTGGACGAAATATAAAACGGTAAAAGATTTAAATAATTCAAGAATATTGTAACAAAATGAAGTCGATAAGGGATGAAATCAATTTTTATGTTATTCCTGCTTCCCACGATCAATGCAAAACATTTTTATTTTCTACAAAAATTCCGCAGTCTATTAATCGTAATCAATGAAAAACACGATCAACGAAATCATAGCAAATCTGAGTATCAAAATTGTTATAACAATTCTTACAATATCATGTTTAATCGGTAGACTGCTGATCTTTATGCGTTTATGAATAATTGGTTGGGTGATATATAAAACAGTAAAAGATTTCAAAAAAACAATAATGTTGCAATGTTGCTTTTAATGTAACACAGTCGTTAAGGGATGAAATCAATTTTTATGTTATTTCTGCTTCCCACAATCAACGCAAAACATTTTTATTGTCTATTAATCACAATCAATAAAAAACACGATCAACGAAATCATAGCAAATCTATGAGTATTAAAATTGTTATAAGAATTCTTACAATATCATGTTTAATCGGTAAACTGCTGATCTTTATGCGTTTATGAAGAAATTGGTTGGGTGATATATAAAACAGTAAAAGATTTCAAAAAGACAATAATGTTGTAATGTTGCTTTTAATGTAACACAGTCGTTAAGGGATGAAATCAATTTTTATGTTATTCCTGCTTCCCACAATCAATGCAAATCATTTTTATTTTCTACAAAAATTGCGCAGTCTATTAATCATAATCAATGAAAAACACAATCAACGAAATCATAGCAAATCTATGAGTATCAGAATTGTTATAAGAATTCTTACAATATCATGTTAAATCGGTTGGGTGATATATAAAACAGTAAAAGATTTCAAAACTTCAAGAATGTTGTAATTTTGCTTTTAATGTGGCACAGTCGCTAAGGGATGAAATCAATTTTTATGTTACTCCTGCTTCCCACAATTAATGCCAAACATTTTTAGTTTGCATAAAGATCCGTAGTCTAGTTATAAGGATTAATCAGAACGTAGAAGCTCGAGCAGAATTCAGTTAGAACCGAGAGATAACAGTTCGTTTCGATCCTTGTTTGCAACACTTTATCTGCTCCACTCCGTATAACGAATCTCAGCTTAAAATCAACCGGAAGTGGGAGGAACGGCGGCGCAACGGCGCCGTTATTTTTTTGAAATAGTCAATAACAGGCGTTCCTGGTGTTCGCGGGGACGCGCAGCGATAAATGTAAATTTTTCGTGGTGCTTCCGGGCTGCCCGCGCGTTACAGCCGTTTCCCTTGGGTCGTTTCGTACGGGTGCGCTTCAGCTTCTGCAGGTATCGCGAGTAAACTGGGTGTTACCTGGATGTAGAAGCGCCTTTCTCTCTTTGTATCCTCTCCCAGCCAGCATCTCTCTCTCTCTCTCTCTCTCTCTCTCTTGCTTTTCTTTTCTTTTCTTTTCTTTTCTTTTCTCTTCTACTGTTACTTCCACTCCGGCTCTTTCTATATCCTCGGTTCGCGGTACGAGAGAGGAATACGTGGAATATGCTCGGCTCGGCAGAGCGAATCCGTGTGTATACGTGTCGGGTCGCCTATATTTAACGTGGGAAGATGGCAGCTCGGAAGAGGATCGGATAGATCACGGTGCGGTTGCCTCGACGCGTTATTGAGAATTCCTGGTATCGGATTCGAACGGTGTTCTCAGTTTTATCGGCCGGCGAACACTAATCCGATTCCGGGATACGTCGGTGTTCGGCCCGATTCCACCCAATCCGATTCCACGTTCGCGCGTTTATTAACGTTTTCCTCAACCGACCGAATATGATCCCTCCGATAATGATTCGTCTGGTCGCGAGACGCGTCTCCAGAATGGTCGCGTTCAACGGAATGAGCACGCACGATTGCATAAGCGTTGTCGTCGGCGACAACTAACGTTGCACGAGTGGTTTGAAACCGTGAAAACGCGAACTATTGGGTTGGCAAGAAAGTAATTTCGGTGTTTTAAAGTGAAATAAAACCGAATATTTTTACTCAAGCAACGAACATTTAATCAATAAAATATTTTCCATTTTGTTCGATGATCTTTTGCCATCTTTCTGGTGGCTTCATAATTCCGCGCTCATTAAACTTCTGGTCCTTGTCGACAAAAAACTGATCCAAGTGCGATTTCAGGTTCTCGTCATCAGCGAGTGTTTTGCCATTGTGTTTTGCCACACACATCTTTGATAACGCGTAAAAAATTATTGGAGCTTGGTTGGGAATTGATGTCATATCCACCGTATACGTTGCACCATCGGATCACCATTTATTCTGAAGTTTATAAAACTCTTTGAACGGTAAAACATTTGCTAATGATGATGATCTGAAATCGCATTTACATCAGTTTCTTGCCGATAAGGACCAGAAGTTTTATAAGCGCAGAATTATGAAGCTACCGGAAAGATGGCAGAAGATCATCGAACGAAATGGATAATATTTTATCGATTAAAGTTCATTGCTTGAATAAAAAAAATTGGCTTATATTTCACTTGAAAATACCGAAATTACTTTCTTGCCAACCCAATAAATTCATAGCGTTGTTATGTTTACGTTATTTTTTATCAACAGGACATATTTAGGGGTTTCTTAAGTCGTAGAATCTGATTTTCGAGTAATTCTTTTTCTACGATAAATAACAATAATTATAAACTACCTTTGTACAGGGTAATCGTAGGTTTTAAAGTGCCAAACTTTGTCAGTATATTCTATGGGTTTAAATAAGAAAAAAATGTTAGATAAACATAGGTTGTTTAACGCTTTATTAAAAAGTTATTAACAAAAATATGGAATCTTACGCCACTTGGCCTTTATGTATGGAGAACTTTAAAGGAGAAAGTTTATTCTCGTGATCGTTTGCATACGTTGTAAAAAAAATTATTTTATGTTACATACCATCTCAGCCTTCAGCGTCTTTCAATGATTTGTCGTTTGTTGTCGGTGTTTGTTTATCGTACCCGCTATGCTGCCAGATTCACTGTTTGTTGTATTATCTAGTTCCATTCAAGTATCCGCAGTTAAAACGATTACGCGGTGCGCCTCAAATTTCGGCATACCGACTGCACATATATTGTTATAACTTTCGTATCTGCAAGCGGCTGAACAAAATTCTTGTTCAGTCACCTTCAATAGATTCTAACGAATA
The DNA here is from genome assembly GCA_028455805.1 of Lasioglossum figueresi. Classification (NCBI taxonomy): domain Eukaryota; kingdom Metazoa; phylum Arthropoda; class Insecta; order Hymenoptera; family Halictidae; genus Lasioglossum; species Lasioglossum figueresi. Next base: position 168,471 of record CM052195.1, read on the forward strand.
CATCCGTGCAAGATTTATCGTTACTCCGCGTTAATTCCGTTTCGTAGATCCAGCTGAATCTTAAAAGGCAGGAAATAAAAGGGATTCGGGAAAAGATATTGTTTAAAGGGTTAAAATTATTGTCATTACTTTCATCTTTTGCATACCTGTAGCTAAAAGGCAGCTCTTCCACGCTACACGAGTAGATTTAAACTATTTCCAATAAATCACAAAATATAGTGAGGCCAAGCACACCAATTTCAGCTGGACATATAATTCTTCTTTTTACGAGCTTTTCAACGCTCTGGAAAAAAATTCTGAGCGACTTAAAGCCACCCACATGCATGTCGAAACTTACTTCAGATATATAAGAATTTATTCTACTACCAATATTCTACTATTTATACAATTCATAAACAAAAGAGAAATACATTTTTCGCATATTAAATGTCTGCATACGCAATACGAGATCCTAATAAATAGTTAACCGTTAATAATAAGTCAAACAATGCGCTTATATCGCGTTTATTATAAAAATTGAGCGTACAGTAGGAGAATTGATTAAAAACTATGGTTTTAGATACTTGTCTTACGATGAAAGTGTTTTAAGTTGTTTCTATACGCCACAAAATTTAAAATTCGAATCATTAATTGCTACTATGCAAATATGTCACGTGTACGCTCGATTTTGTGACGTCAAAATGTACACCCTCGCTCAAAAGTATGTGGACGACGCGTTTAATTTTTTATGCGGTCTAGTTTACACGGTACCAGAGAATGTATATTTTAATAATAATTAGGTGAGTTTCGTATTCCGAAATTTTCTTTTTTCAACCCTTATGTCGTTAACCGGGTACCCACTGTAAATATCTTTTTAAAACTTCTCTAATGCTTTTGTCGACAAAGAAAAAAATTATTTTTATGTCTATGATACGTACACTTCCGCTCAAAATTCTGTGCGCGACACGTTTAATTTTTTATGCGGTCTAGTTTATACAGTTAATAATAAATTCATTAGATATCTCACCAATTATTATTATTATTGTCTCGAGAAGACAGCGAACCACGCTAATGGATCATCGTAGATTGAAACAGTATTAGCCCTGCCGAAGAAACTTTTATTTATTCTTTTTATATATAAGAGATTGTAATAATTAAATTGTACAATTAAAATTGAAAGCTAAAATTCAGATATCTATTCATAGATTTATTGGATAACATATTTTCCACTCTGTTCTATTACTTTTTGCCATTTTCGAGGTAACTTCTCGTATTATCGAATAAACATATGAATAAGTACCTTAAGTTTGTCTTTTATTCGAATTTATTATTTATTAAAATAAATTATACTTGCAACAAAGTGTCCACATATTTTTGAGCGGGAGTGTACATCTCTTTGTTTTTATTAATAAAATGATGTAAGCGTATTGTTCGAGTTCTGTTCGAATGGTTATTTCTTTTTTAACACTTCAAATTGTATATACAGAAATTTTATTTCCAAAATAACGGTTAAAAGTATGCAATCGACATTGCGTAATTTTTTTAAAAGCCGAATGAAATGTACATAGACTAATTAGAGAGAGGAGAAACGAAGAGGGTCGTCTCTGAGAGAAATGAATCACTGTGTTGCGTACTGGCATCGCGTTCATTAGTGAGATTACTAGTTACGCGAACGTCTAAAAGAAAAATAATAATCTCCTGGTTCCCGTTCCTCTTTACCCAAGACGCGTCTAATGCACTTCCGTAAGAGACCCGTCGCATCAGAAAGAGGCCATCTTTCCTGAAACAGGAAATTTATTTCGCGCAGAGAGCGATGCAAGAGGAGATGGAAAATGTGTGGCTGAACCTCTCGAGAAAGTTCGAGTTACATTTCGGATGGTCCACTTTTAGGCGAGCGGACTCTGCAAGCTAATTTCTAATTTCGATAGTTGCGTTCTGGGAAGATCGGATTTGTTTAGCTTCGTTCTCGAATTATTAAGAGGATCAGCTATTTCTATTGTCTTACAGATCAGTTGATTATTCTGTGACTCCACTGCAAACGAAGTTCTTACAAGTGGGTCCAAACTGTACATACCATTCCATCAATTACCTTCACTTTTAATTTTGTGGAGTTATTCAATTTGGTAAATAAGTGGCCCAGATTCTGAGCGAAACTTGCCATGGAATCTTTCCTTACGTATTGGGTTGCTAAGAACGTTCGTAGCGTTTTCAAATTAAGAATCGAAGACAAACTTAAGGTATTTATTCATACGTTTATTCGATAACACGAGAAGTTACCTCGAAAATGGCAAAAAGTAATAGAACAGAATGGAAAATATGTTATCGAATAAATCTATGAATAGATATCTGAATTTTAGCTTTCAATTTTAATTTACAATCGCTACGAACTTTCGTTCAAACCCAATAGATTCGACTGCAGATTTTTATGCAAAATAAAAATTGTCTTGCTATATAGACATTTGTTTTCTTTCTTAATACTTGTAATAAGCCGAAAATAGTGCGACAGTATATTTAAATTCTTCAAATGCTTTCATCCCTTTGCATTCGATGCATGTATCTTTTTTTATAAAACCGGTGTATAGTTATGAATAGACTGCGGATGTTTATGCATTATGGCTTCTAAAAATGTTCAAAAAATGCTAGATCTCTGCTTCGAATCTATAAAAGCTACGACCACTGAAAATAAGCTTTTATTTGCTCCCACTTCCTTGGAATTTGCCCGCAAAAATTAAAAATTGCATGAATTATCAATGTAGTTATGAATGGTACGAAACGTGCAAACGAAACCTGTTCACCAATCGTTCCAGGAACTAACTGGCATTCACACTCTGGCTAGTTAGTCATCTTCTCGTGTCTGCGAATCAGACGGACACGTGTAGAGTGAATAGCCATATTTATAAATACTTGTTTCATTCAGGAAGAACGGTATCAGGAAATGGAATGACACACCGAAATAGAACTGTTACAGAACCTGTGAAGAGTCGATGCAATCTGTTTTGCGTTTTTCATAACCGTTCCAGTCAGAATTTCCGCTATATCTGGAACCATTCAAAGGCTATCAATTAATCGGCTATAAATTCACATTGCTTACTCAATGGAACGTATAAATGTTCTTCGGCAGTATCTGCTTTTAAAATACGAAACCCTACGGATATCCTCTCACGACACGCAATCACTCTATTTCAATCGGTTTAAACTCGTAACATGAATGGGGTAAACATTTATTCGTACCGAATCTTTCGAACGACCGCAATGATAATACGAAGGCCAATACTTTTACACGCAGAATTTAGGTAGGTCATTCTATTTAAAAAAAAAAAACATTACTGTTTGTAAGATCTCGAAAAATGTGGCCTTGAGATGACCTTAATTCGCCTAGACTTATATCCCCCTCCAAATACGATAGCTTCCTCTCCAAACATTTTGTTGTATCTGTATAAATAACAGTTATGAAAGGTAGCAGCGTTAGATGGGACTCTCTGTATAATAAAGCTATAGATGCCGAAAGTATTTTTCTTGATTAAAACGCTTCATAAAGATTACATCATGAAATCAATTCATATTTGCAACGACCTGATACAATCCACCAACGCGACAAGTACCACATGCAGGGTGGTTCACGCAACTCGCACACCTATATAACTTCCAAAGTATGCGTTGCACGAAAAAGTTTTGTATACAGAAGTTGCATGGTCCGAAGGGGTACATTATGTGGTGTATTTAATTTTTTTACAGGTGGAAGCGTTTCGGAGATTTGAAGGTCGACTTGATTTTTTTTAAATGGAATACTATATTTTTTATACCAAAATATGGAAGAATGTCGAATTCCTTGTAAAAAAGTATTGACCTTCGTTAGCCCTAAACCTAATAATTAACGAGTAATTTCGCTTTATTTCCTGAAAATTTTCTTCGCGTGTTACAAGTTACAGTGCCGGACAAAATGATAGGACATTCGATGTATTTGTATATTTCAAGACCTTCGGACCATGCAACTTCTGTATACAAAACTTTTTCGTGCAACGCATACTTTGGAAGTAATATCGGTGTGCGAGTTGCGTGAATCACCCTGTATATTAACACTAAACCTACCGAGCTTTAAAAGTAGCCGGTACACGTTGCCTTATAAAAGTAACAAGATTCAATTTATTTGAATTTTGTGCGTTTCGTATTATAATATCTGCGCTATTAAATATATCTATTCAATCATTTACCGCGAAAGCATCTGTATAATTTCAATAATTGAGCAATCAAAAAATCTGGATCCGGTTATTTGACCGGTGGTGGTGGGTTTAGCGTTAACCCTCATCCGTCCCTCATTTCACCAACTGAATCTGTCCCGCGTTGTCAAATTGACACAGTGGTAAAAGATCGATGAAATATCCTGGCAAACAGTTATTTTTCGAAGTTTTTTTATACATTTTTATGAGTTATCATTTACATATTATGTTTCCTGGTTATCTGTTCCGCGTTAAAAAAATAAAAGTAACGAAGTTTCGGGCAAATTTACTTATAAATACGAGAACAGCATCACTTATTTCGGGAAAACTGTGTCAAATTGACACGAGGGACGGATGAGGGTTCGCTATTTGCCCTCATCGTGATCGATAATCAACTCCATAGAATTGTCCGCGGCTTACGCTCAGATTCTATTTTTCAATGAACTGTAAATACAGCTCGATAAGGGAGAACGATCGTGTAATCGGCTGATATCTTTCCTGGCGCGATCAAGTTAAAAATGTAGCGCGGAAAAGAAAAGGGTTTCGTCCATTGGCGAGGTGTATAAAATCGATTGTGCGGCTCGCCATCCCCAACTCTCCCCCTGTTTTTCATTAATTAATGTTGCGCCGGCAACGCCGGGAGCTGCGAACGCATCGCCGACAATTGCGTTTCCATCTCTCCATTTTCCTGCGGCGGGCCGTTTTGTTGCCGGAAATTGAAAGTTTCATGCCGTTCGGGCAGCGCGCGGCCGAATTATTAATGGATCCAAAGGACTGGGTATAAATGCGCGGCCACGTGGCCCGTATCTTAATCAACGAGCCGGTTGCACGCCTTAATCAACGTGCAGCTTGCGCCACGGTGATTTCTCGATTTTCCCTTTTTTCCCCTTCTCCTCTTTCTTTTTCCTCCACTCTTTTTTGATTGCCGATCCGATCTGATTCAGACAGCCAGCTTGCTGACTCGTGGCTCGCGTCGCTCGACGAAACGAAACGAAACGAAACGAAACCGCGATAAAACCCACGGTCGATTCTCGATTTCGAGCGCAGCCGGACCGTAATCTTCTCCGGAGAGACCGAAGCTTCATTTCCTGCTCCGCAGCTGGGATCAGAAATCCAGTTCATGGCTAAACAAAGACTGTCAGCAATTTGCCCGAGAAATCCTAGACACCGAGCCGCGCAGGCTTCCGCAACTCCATTACCGCGGCCAGGGGAGTCCGGAGGGCGCGGTGAAATTTCACTTGGAAAACGAAATCCGAGAATTTCGACGGCCACAGGGAAAGTGGCGAACCCCGGGAACGAATTACACACGACGAGTTCGTAACGAAAACCGGCACACGATTGCTCACCACCGAACAATTTACAGTATGTACAGTAATTCTTCAATCGGTGTCCAACAGCCGTGTTGCGAACGGACGGCGATGGTGTAGAGACACTATTTTTTAATGACTGCGTATACCGCGCCGAGACTTTAAAGGAGAGCAAGAACATAGAGATGGATAGAATGAAATACGGATCGCGTGGCCGAAGAGTGTCGCCGCACAGTGGGCTGGATCGAAAAATTTAGTGACACTTCACGAACAAACAGACCTTCTCATATCGATTTCTAATAAATGTGTATTGGTTCCTAAATGCTCATCAACATCGAAGCTGAAAAAATTAATGTTCGTCCACAAAAACTATAGTTAATATAAATTCACAAAGACAGACATTTGGGATGCAGTATTTTTCAGCGAAAAATTGCTTCTTTTCATCGAGGTGTCCCGATTACCCTATTTAATATTTCTTCTGGCTCTTTTGCGCAAATGAAAAACAGTCCTTTGGGGTAACAATTAACGCTGTCGGTTGAGCATGTTTGCTCGCAATCTATTAAAAATTCATGTTTAACGAAACGAATAAAATCTATATACTTTCTTAAATTTTGCAAGGTATATCTTTTAATGGACCTAATTGGACCTCGTCGGACAAATTAGATCATTTTCGGTAGACCTTCCTCTACGTATCCCCATAAAAATCACGTCCGACCCGATCCGACTTCAGAAATTATGGTTGTTTAAAGTTATCGGGACGTGTCACCTGGCGTATAGCAACTCGCATATAGTAATACATAAGTAATTAAATACCATCGAAATATGAATATTTTTGCAATCGCATTAAACGTTCGTACCTACCTAAAAGAAGCATGTAATTTTTAACAATGATATAATTAATCTATTAATTTTATTGTTAAAAATATAACGAACGGTAATAATATAACTTGACTAATAGTTTCTAAGTATATCTGTCATTGAATCATAGTTAACAATTAAGAGACTCTTCTAGCGAACTGTTTAGAAATAAACAGTTCAATCGTGCAATAAAACCAATTATTCTTTTGGCATTTCCTCGCTTCGTGCATGGAGTGTTTATTACACATTTCATACAATTTACAATTTAACAAATGGATTGTTAACACACCGGATACAAAAAAAATTCAGAAAGAAAGGAAAAATTATTGAAAATGAAGTACTTATATTTTATACCACGTGACCTACATAAAATTGATCAAACGATGATTAGGTAAAATATTGTTTGTAAAAGAGAAACTTGTTTCTATGTTTTTAATATGTTTATATTGCTGTTATTCATATGATTTTCAATAAGTATTGAAATACAATCTCAAGAATTAATAAATCTACAACCACTAGAATTTTTTAAATATAATTCTTAGTTTGGTTTTTATGGGCTTTTTCCTAAACCATAGTAAATTCGTCAAATCGTCCGGTTATCTTCGCATAGACACCCGTTTTTCGTTCGACATTAAAAGGGTTAAAACATGACCAAACGCGATATAATTTCAATTGTATTTAGTGGTTTAATCGACGATTCAAGTTTCGGTCGCAACGAAGAACAGCGTATCGGACATTCTTTGAACACCCTGTATATCCCGTGTCCCGTTTCTACCTTATCGCTCCAACATATACAGAGCCTCGGCACTAATCGGCATAAGATATAACGGAAAGTTAAATCTAATAAACTTTTTTTTTTTCAATTGTGTTGCATCGAATTTGAACCATATTAACGTTTTATAAAGTTATTTTGAGATACAGATCTCTCGTGATCCGTATAATAAGACGCCAACGTTATATCGACATATCGTCGTTCGGCACTAAAAGGGTTAATCAGAAATAAGTTAGTGAAAGTCTCATAAAAAAATAATGAAAATTAAAAAGTTTGAACATTCGATTCATGGTGTCAATGCAGTGGTGTTACCCTGCGGCGCACAGTGGAGTGGGTAGACACTGGACTGCGATTGCACAGGCGTCCCCGGACACCGATCGAAGAATTACCGTATTACCCCCGTAACTGTCGCAGAGGTCTCTGCCGTAACTGTTCAAATTGTGTCCCCACTGTTTGCGATAAATAGACTGCGGATCTTTATGCAAAATAAGAATTCTCCACCTTGATCGCAAAAACTGAGCCGAAATATAAATTGACTTTCCTTTTGAAAATAATATTCCCTTTAAAAAATAAAATCATTGAACGGGGGAGCGTGGCATCCGCGCGGTCAGTTTTCCAAATGTTGCGATCCTGCAGCGTTTCTAATCGCGAATTTCTAAAGAGGTTTCTCTTCCAGATCGTTCTACTTGTCACACGTATTAATTTTATATGCCAGACGATATTTTGCATCTTTCGAGCCGGTTCTCGCGAGGTGCAGTGAAATCGGTGAGTTTTCAACATTTTTGTTTCGTTTTTACGGTAATTATCGAGGATTTTAGAGCTGATTCTATTGATCGCAAATGATGATTTGGATTTTATTGGAGTAGGTATCTGGGAATATTAACTAACCGGGGATCTTTTAACGATGTTTCGCTTTCCTATAATTGCCGAATGGAATTTGAAGAAATTTCAATCGAACGGAGAAGGAAGGCAAAAGTCGTGAAAACTGTAATTCTCATCATCCAATTTCATTTGTAGCTTATAGCAACGTTAATTAATTACAATGAAATTGTCGTAATGTATACAATTAACACTTATTGAAAACGCGTTGTTTAAAATTTTCGATGCAGGTCCAGACAGAAAATTTGCAAAAACAACCTTCAATATATTCTCCGTGATTCCAACAGATTGCAATATTTTCAAAACTTCTTTTGTATCTTACGTAGCAAACCAATCACTAATTTTTCACAAGAATTCGAGCGATTCGATCCAATTCTAAAGAAAATTATTCGCTTTTAAAAAGGAGTCACTGTATTTAAATCGTTGATTAAATTTTTTGAATGGAATATACTGAAGATACGTATAGAAAAGGATATGAATTAAGAACTGTTGAATTACCTGTATCTTCGTTCGTAGAGAAAGGTCATCACCTTTTCACGTTTGTGTAAAGAGGAATAACCCGACGAGCGGACAGATAACAGATATATTTTTGTCTTGGTCTTATTAGAAGTAACGACCAAAACGCGTCATCTCGTCGTTTCCTCTTTTATGACTATCACGAATTAACTATTAAAGGTGGGGGAGCTACAATGACCTGTCTCGTTCCGTCACAGCGTCGCGACACCGCGCCGCGTTCTATAAATTCCTCAGGGGATTCTTAATCTAGGATATGTCCAAAAGAGACATTAATTGCTTAAAATAACATTCGAAATCAACTAGCAAAGTTTAAATTCCGTAGACTGTAACAACCCCTATAAGGGTAGTTTTGTAAAGGCAGTTTCTCATCCTAGCAAATACGAAATACCAGAATTAGGTTCTACGACTCCTGAGACCGTTCTGTTTGTAATTAATGATCTACAGGGTGTCCCAAAAATGTTGTACTTCCTTGAAATGATTCCTGAGGTAATTCGAACCACCAGAATACGGTCACAGCAGATCGATGGCATTGGCTGTAGCCGCGCTCCGATTGGTCCATGTTTTTTTGTTAATTACCGCTGAACAAAGCAGCGGACATTTTCACGAAGGAAAAAGTTATTTCAAATAACCTTAGAAATCATCCTTTTCAAAGAAATACAATTTTGGGACAACACTTTTGGGACACCCTGTACAATTTCCAGAGACAAGAATTTTGTTCAGCTTTTTGCGACTCTGGCTCACTGTGCGCCGTATCATTGGTAGACAGCGGATCTTTATGCAAAATAAAAATTTTCTACGCGAATTACAACAATCTGGAGCGAAATAGAAATTTTGTTTTCTTTCTTAATATGTTTATTCGGTAGAAAATAGTATAACTGTAGTTTTAAATTCTTTTAACGTTTCTACCGTTTTAAACTACACCTACTCATTTTTATAATAAATGCATAAAATCCGCTGTCTAATAATTCTACAGGATGGGAAATTTAAAACAGGTAACCCGAATAATTCGCTTGCTTTCGAAGACTACTTGGTTTTTGAAATTTACTTGATATTGGGGGGCTCGTGATACGATGTTACCAATGTTTTTATAAATTGGTAGCGGATCAAGTGAACTGCAACAACAAATGAATTGTTTCAATGTTGTAGCGGCCATGATTAAATCCATTTAAATCTCTTTTCTTCGATGACAGAGTATCGATGACACTGAATTTTGGAACGTTTGTAGCCCTAGGTCAAAATGGTGAAACGAGTAAAAATATGTATGCGACCAGCGGTCTAATAATTAGCATTAAATACAGCCATCTCATTTTTCTTTTGCTGATCCATAACTCGTACGAAATCCACGAGTAATTCGTATTCTTTCGAACCAGGAGAATATCGTCGACATAGATCAGGTTCCATTAATGCCGTGGCCAATAAGCAGAGGGTACTCCTGACCGAAAAGGAATTGGACCGATCCGACCCGAGCCGAACAAATATTTCACTCTGTGTTTCGACGATCGATTTCTTCGTCCTCGTCTCCCTCTTTATAAAAAAGCCTCATTATTCCTTATCTTCGATACGGCGCTAATGATATCCTCGCGGAAGGTTTATCGGCGCACCGATTGCCTCGGAACATAAATCACGGTGCTCGGAATCGGGGCAGAGCGTCCGTTCGGCCAGAAAGCCTCGGAGAAAACGAGGAAAAAGCGGCGGAATTCGGTGATCGAGGAGATCGGCCCGGGGAACGAATTAGCCAGACACCACCCTTTCGGGTGAAACTGCAGAAAAGCTACTTACCCTCGGATTTCGATGATTCTAGAATACCTTGTAAGAATCGATATCTCAAAGTACGGTTGAGAAACTAGGTTTTGATCATTTTAGAGGGCTTTCCGCTTTAGTGTACACTTTTAACGTAACAACTAGACAATATTAACGTTTTACCTACCGGAAACTTATTAAGGACTGCGTCTCCTAGACAGACGACACTCGCGCGTGACTGCA
>CM052195.1:179081-194399 GCA_028455805.1 Lasioglossum figueresi
GGAATCCCCGGACCCTTGCAATCTTTGCGTACGTATACGTGGTCTAGCGGTGTGTGAGTGTACTGTGGTGACTGTGTGCAGTTACACGCGAGTGTCGTCTGTCTAGGAGACGCAGTCCTTAACACTTAGCCGACCGATCGGGGAGATCTCCCCATTTTGAAGTAAGTCGGTGTCCGACCGATCGTGGAGATTTCCCATTTTGACTTTAGCAACGCGTTTCTCGTTTTCTGTCATTGTTAACTACCTCGACCTGGAGTTTTTCGCAATTGCTGACGGACTGCTGCTGTGAAGCGCAACATATAATAAAATCAACTAATTTTGAACAACGCAGTTTGGTTTTCCCAAGTGCGGTGGAAACCGAACAGTTCTCTGTGGCGCGCGCGGTCGGCTAAGTGTTAATAGGATTTTTAATAATTGTGCTGTACCAAACGGAAGCATAGAAATTTTCTTTTACATTGCAATCTCGAATGTGAAACTATTAGATGACCTTATCGAGGGTGACTTGTTAATTCACAATGAAAATTGCTGTTGCTATTGTTACGTCCAAAGGTGGACGTAAAGAGATATAAGATAATGAATTTAAAGATTTTATTAAAGGATGTAACGCAGTTTTGAACGTACCTGCATTCACCGGCTTCGGTTCGGGTAATTGATGATTTCTTAGAACTAATTGGCTTTTTTGGTGGATTTTTGGAACGTAATGGTCGAAGTTAGGTATTCAAAATGATTCGAGAGTATGATTTTAGATAAAATATTGAACAATATATGTATACTTTAAGCATCAAATTTCAGATACATTTTGTGTTAGAATCTTATTAATAATTGTTAGTATTTACCGATGTGTTGATCGCTTAGAAACTCGCTATTTTGATAATGATGATGATGAATGTTGTTGTTGTTTCCAGCGGGTTAACTCGCTATTTTGATGATGACGATGATGAATATTGTTGTTGTTTCCAGCGGGTTAACTCGGTATTTTGATTTTCACCTTGACCACACACACAACTGATCTTTTTGTGATTTTGTTCGCGACTGCGTGCGAATCTGAAACAATTTGGATCTGAGGTGGTTTGGTGATGACTGATTGCTGACTGCTGGTCCTGACGATGAGCCATGCCTTTATAGAAAAATCAATCCGTTGTTCTTAGCTTAATCTTCACGAGGTGTGCACCTCTTCGTTGATTTGTTCGTATTGGTTATCATTTCTGATTAAACCGGATGTACAGTATTCCTTCCAATACTTATCGTCCTATGGTTAGATCGAATTGCTCTATGCATCCTCCTAGGAGTTGATCGTTAGTCTTTTGTTCATCGATCTTTTGCCCTTTTCTTCTACGTATTGTTTATTATTCATTTCCTGTGGTATATCTTTTGCATTCTTCGTCGATGAATAAATTTCAATAGGTGTTTCATTTAATTATTCGCTCGCATATTATATTTTGAATGATTTCAATTTATTTGATAAAAATAGATTTCCTTAATTCTATCGCTCGCAATGTGGTATACGATAATTCAATATCAAATAATAATTATGATATTTTATGTCATCGTTAGCCCGTGCATCGTGAACAGAGTAAATACAAAAAAAAAGAAATTAGGAAAGAAATATAATATGTACGACTGATTTTATCAATTATTAATAACGGCTGAACCACCGGACGTGACACTATTGAAGGCTCCATTAAAAAGTGTTTGGCCATGTTCCATAGATTTTTAAAAATTACGCAATAATCACCGGTCGGTAATGTGTTAAAAAACCCTTAAGAGTTGGATAACCAACCTGCGTTCTAAAAACAAATATGTTCGGGATCTTAACACTTAACTAATAGAACTTTCAGTAATTGTGCTGTACCAAAGAAAGCATAGAAATTTTCATTCACGTTGCAATCTTAAGTGAAACTATTAGATGACGTTATTGAGGGTGACTTGTTAGTTCACAATGAAAATTGCTGTTGCTATTGAAGGTTCCATTAAAATGTGTTTAGTCATATACCATAGATTTTAAAAAATTATGCAATAATCTCCGGTCGGTAATGTGTTAAAAAATCCTTAAGAGTTTGATAACCAACCTAGCGTTCTAAAAAAAAAATATGTTCGGTCTCTTAACACTTAATTAATAGAATTTTCAATAATTGTGCTGTACCAAAGAAAGCATAGAAATTTTCTTTTACGTTGTAATCTTAAATGTGAAACTATTAGATGACGTTATTGAGGGTGACTTGTTAGTTCACGATGAAAATTGCTGTTGCTATTGAAGGCTGCATTAAAAAGTGTTTAGCCATGTTCCATAGATTATTCAAAATTATGCAATAATCACCGGTCGGTAGTGTGTGAAATTTCTAATGCTTTCACCGCAAAGGTACGATCATTTGTTACTTGATTTACAAAGCAATTTTGCAAACTACTCAAGTAATTCCGACGTTTCGATCTTTATTCGGATCATCTTCAGGGGTTACTAGAATTGCGTCTGTGAATTTTTTCTTTTTAAATTAAGAATATTTTGAAATTTAGGAATACATAACAAAAAACTAGTTGTAATTTATGCTGGTAAGAAACCTGCTGACTAGCTTTGCGATGAAAATGAATAAGTACATGTTGAACACATGCCGATTATCGAGACACTGAGGTAAACAGTAAACATCAGGCAAGAACGTATAGGATCATAGGTCGAAGCATGACCAATCAATATTCGCCGGTGAAATACTTTTGAACGTAATAATATTTTAACACCTCTTATAACTGCTTATACAGGGTGTTCGTTTGAGAACTTTCCAGTCTGAATGTATGAAATTTTGTTTAACTGTAATCACGCTATAAAATGAAAACAAATGAAAATCGGATAAGAACGTACGAGCTTTTTACATTATTTTTCTGTGTACAATCCACTCCTGGAGTCTGGCCCGTTCTTCCCCACTCGCACTGTATATAAAATTATGGTAATTTTCTAACACTCGACTATCTTTGAAACGATTACATACTGTTCAGGTAGTATGTGAGAAAAAATTGATATTAAATCACGTGTTGAAACAAAGAGAGGTGTTATTTGCACAATTCGTCATAAAGAAGTATATAAAACATTGCTTATTCAGTAATAACTAGACCGCAGATATTTATGCAAATGCATATTTTTGTAGAAAATGGGTAGACAAATGCGATTTGGACATAATGGGTCTAGCAGACTAAGCATGGTGAATCGGCCCACCCCGGGTTTTTATTGAAATTGTGTGGAAAACATTGCTTTTAGATTGAAAGATAACCCCCCAAAATTTCAAGTCTCTAATCCTTCGTATAAGGATTATATGAGGGTAAATACCCTTAACTATATCATTTTTTTTCTCGGTTGTTAATTAAGATATTCTAATAAAAAAAATACGAAAATACTCGTACTTACGTCCTTTATAACATATATTTTTTTCGCAATTGTGATCAAATTATTAAGGGTAGAAAAAAATATTTAATTTTTTAGGGGTGGGAATTTCAAACAATCTAAATTGTTATAGGAATTACCTATCTAATCCGTACAAAAGTTGCAAGATGGTCGGAGGGGTGGACCATAGTTAAATATTGAAAAGCAAATGAAATTACGCCATTGTAATAGTACAATATATAGTGTCGTGTTTCTTACGACACTAATTAATAATTCTTATCAGGAGATTAAGTCCCTTCTTAATCAATTATTTCGTTTTAAACGCAAGAGACATTATGTAGGTGTAAATGAGAATTCTAGGAATCATAATGTACATAGATTTAATCAATCTTCGTCACTATTTTCTTCAATAACTGGTACTGTATGTGTTACATAAAATATATTCGTTAATATCTCCGATGGTTTTACAATTTTCGCATTAAATCGCCCATGGGACAAATAATAAATAATTGTAGCGACATGAGAACAGCAACCCTTTTGTACGTATTAGATAGGTAACAGAACATTGTTGTTGAATTTTTTGAAAGTGGTCACTCGAAGGGTTGTTTGAAATTCCCACCCCTAAAAATTGAATATTTATTTTCTACCCTTAATAATTTGATCACAATTGTGAAAAAAAATACATGTTATAAAGGACGTAAGTACGAGTATTTTCGTTTTTTTTTATTATTAGAATATCTTAATTAACAACAGAGAAAAAAAATGATATAGTTAAGGGTATTTACCCTCGTATAATCCTTATACGAAGGGTTAGAGACTTGAAATTTTGGGGGGTTATCTTTCAACCTAAAAGCAATGTTTTCCACACAATTTCAATAAAAACCCGGGGTGGGGCCGATTCACCATGCTTAGTCTGCTAGACCCTTTATGTCATGATCAGATGATTCCGAAAATATATTTGTTAATTTGCATATTATGCATATAGCGTATGTTGTGCAAAGTGCATAGTTTTTGCATATTGTGCATATTTTTGCATTTTACGAAATTTCAGTGCGACGTTGTTTTCGGACAAATATTTGACACGTATTTTTTTCGGCCAGTATGCACGTTGAAAAGGTCAAACAGCCCTCAAAGTTGTTGATTTTCATTGATTGCGCACAACTTCTAGGGCTGTTCTCTCTTTCATCGTCCTGGCTGGAAAAAATACGTGTCAAATATTTTTCCGGAAACTGCCCTTCACTGAAACTTCATCAATGTATGTCCAGATTTGATACGTCCCCCTTTGCCAGATTCTGCATCGTACACTGAATTTAATGGTGAATCAAATGTGAAAGACCGTAACATGTTTTCAAAAACCATTAATTTTCAGTAAATGCGGAAAAATAAATTCTTCTAACGGAAAATGTTTTAATTTCGATGCGCATAATGACTCAAATTTTCATGATTTACTGAAAGACGAAATTCAAATTCAAATGTGTAAATGTGTAAAAATTCAATTTCCGCCGTAGTACAATAAAGCACCTGCAATTCTTAGATCACGAGTCTGTACAATCGTGTAAACAACTTTGATGATCGAGATAGAAGAAAAATGGTCTTATTTTTTGACCTTTTATGAAGAATGTTGTTCAAAGCCTAAGATCGTAAAAATATATGAATGATTGACAATTTTTTGTTTGCCTCGTCAACGAGAATATATTATTATTATTATTATTATTGCACTATTTCAGCCTTACAACTAAGAAATGTGATTTGGTTTACATTATCCTAACTTTACCAACTAATAACTTTATCCTAACTTTATCATTTGTTACTTAATTTACAAAGCAATTTTGCAAATTACCAAAGTAATTCCGACGTTCCGATCTGCATTCAGATCATCTTTAAGGGTTACTAGTATTGCGTCTATGAAATTTTTTTTTACAAATTAAGAATATTTTGAAATTTAAGAATACATAACAGAGAAATGGAACATTTTTTTACAGAAGCAATTCTGGTAACCCTCGAAGATGATCTGAATGAAGATCGAAACGTCGGAATTACTTTAGTACTTTGGAAATTAAGTAACAAATGATCGAACTTTAGCGGCTATTGATGCGAGGGAGAGGAGAAGAAGGAAAGGGACCTTGGTTATCTTTGCGGGCCCTGTCTTAGAAGCTGGGATATCGAAAAGTCGTTGAAGACGGTATATATAGGAATCGGTGACGGATCAGGTAGTAGTGGGAAAGGTCTTTGACTGTCTGTCCATCTTGTGGCGAGTGTAGTAAGCTAGCCGCCACAGGACCCTTGCGCCGAAAGCATTAACAATTTTATTAACAACAAATACGATCGGCAGAAAGCTGTAATTTACAGATCTATCTTATTCGCACGTTCGGTCCATATCTCACTCTCTTTCTTTGTCTCACTCATTCCTACCCTGACCTACTCTGTTCATATCCTAATTACACTGTCCAACAAATTTCAACTGTTTTTATGTTTCGCTATAACTGTTCGGTGTCCCTTATAGAGTTTTTTGCGCTGATTCCGAATCTGCTCTTGATTTTTTTCCTACACTCACAGTTTTTGAGAAAACTGACTTTGAAAAAAAAACAATTTTTCAACTTTAAACAAATATTGCGATGTTATTATAAAAGATATTGAATTGTTCTTTACGGCAAAAGATTCTGTAGACTTTCCCGAATACAGTGATATTCAATATTAATACATTAGGATTGTTGAAACATGTTTAAGACGAGCACGATCGTTCGACGGGATACGGCGCGACGATCGCCCGTTCTAGTGGTGAGCTTCACTGGCGGCAACACATGTTCGGGCGACGATATTTTTCTTTCTGGTTCGAAAAAAACATCGACGTTGGAAATTTGATAGGGTGGTTTCTCAAGATAAACGTCTGCTCTATCGCGTGGTATAGTTCGATTTTCCGCAGGATCCTTATTTTTTAGGATACATTGAAAAGTATCCTCAAGAAATGGTGCAAAAGTGGTGTCTCTCCGTCTTTAATGATTGTTTAAACATGTTTAAACATTCATAACGTATTAATATTGGGCATCGTTGTATTTGGAAGAGTCTGCAGAATCTTTTGCTCCAAAGAACAATTCAATATCTTTTATAATAACATCACAATATTTGTTTAAAGTTGAAAAATATGTTCTTTTTTTCAAAGTCATGTTTCTAAAAACTGTGCGTGTAGGAAAAAAAATAAGGACAGATAAGGAATCAGCGCAAAAAACTCTATAAGGGACACCCAACAGTTATAGCGAAACAAATTTGGTGATGGACAGAGTTATTACTAACTCAATTATTGCATCCTTCCCCATTCCCTAACATTTGTTTTTTTAAATATTTAGAATAATCCAAACGTATCTCGATTCGGTAGATAGCCTTACTGATGAGTTCTCTAGCGGGTCTAGGACGAAACACCACCTTTATTTTCCTCCCATAGAAAAACCCAATTCTGTAGCAACGTGGTCTCATATGACGTAACAAGATTCAAATCCGAATCGAGATAAGTTTGGAGTGTTACAAATTAGCTATATAGTGTAGAATTTGATCGAAACCGTAGCGCCGAGAAAATTATTCTAAATATTTAAACATTTGGACGATCGAGATATAGAGTTTATCTGTTTTTTAGTTTGGTATACTTTTTGGTATATACGAGGTGTGATCAAAAAGTAAGGTGACTTTTCATTTTTGCTAAAAAATATTTGTGTATTCATCCATATTTATGTTGTCCCCTTCAAAGTAATCCCTCTCAGATATAATACACTTGTGCCAGCGCTTTTTCCAATCCTCGAAGCGCTTCCGATAAGCACTTTTTGGTATAGCTTCGAGCTCTTCCAGCGACGCAGTCTTTATCTCCTCGATCGTTGCAAATCTCCGTCCTTTCATGGGTCTCTTCAGTTTTGGGAACAGGAAAAAGTCGCAGGGGGCCAAATCCGGTGAATATGGTGGCTGAGGCATGATCGTGGTGTTGTTTCTGGCCAAAAAATTAGTCGCATCCAACGATGCGCGAGCAGGTGCATTATCGTGATGCAAAATCCATGAATTGTGTTTCCAAAATTCCGTTAAAATTGCTTGGCACGAACCTAACGAGATGCCGACATCATCGGCAACTTCTCTAATGGTAGTTCGACCATTCCCCAACATTATTAACTTCGCTTCTTCAACGTTTTCATCGGTTGTTGACGTGCTGGGGCGTCCAGGGCGAGCTTCGTCGTTAACATCTCCTCGGCCTTCTTGAAATTGCTTGGACCACTTATAAACATTCTTTTCATTCAGAGTACACTCACCGTATGCCACTGTCAACATTTCAAGTGTTTTGGAGCACTTAATTCCATTTTTTACACAAAATTTGATGAAAATTCTTTGATCCATTTTTTTCGATAGCAGAAAATCGCCGAACACGCAAAACGCTTCTAACCTTTATGCTTCTCGCAAACAAACAAAAAATGCTATATAGCTGAAACTGTGAACATACGTTTGGGACGAGTGTACCAGCATAAGAAAAAAAAAGAAAACGAAAATCGACTGTAGGTATCCCGCGAAATTCAAAAAGTCGCCTTACTTTTTGATCACACCTCGTGTATGCTCTCTTTTCTCTCTTTCTCCTCGGCTTCTCCAGCTACTCGTCGACATTTCTATCTTTCCTCCCACTCACTGCATCCTCGATCCTGATCTTCACTCCCATTACCCATTCCCATATTCTCATATTTGTCCCCATAAAGGTCGCATCCTCTCGCCTCGTCTTCCAGTCAGTATTTGTTCCAATTTTGTGTATTTCCGCACCGTGCTAGTAGCTTTCGACTGTCCCCTCTAACCTCCTTGCTTAAGGGGAAAGGGTAGTCACGTGACAAAACTAGAAAGGATCTAGAATCTAACTAGATTTTGGGTCGAAACAATGGTTTGCGGGAATAGATCTTTTGTCCTTATTTGAGCGAATTTTGGGCTGGGCGAGGGCCCATTCTAAAGAGGAAGGTTAAATGCACCGCGCTGGACCGATTATTTAACGAGATTACGTTGATATCTAATAATATAAGTGTCCAAAGTAGAGCAAAAATCGACAAAAATACTCGCAGATTCCAATGTATTTTTCTGTTTCTAAAAAGATATTTTTGACTGACACGACGCGGTTCAGCGCGGCGCATTTAACCTTCCTCTATCAAATAAACCTTTGTGCAGCTCAAAATATGCTCGTATAAGGGTAAAAAATCTATTCCCGTGATCGCATTCACGTAGCAGAGATTTCCCCATATTACGTTCACGAAGACAGAGGTTCTCTCCGACGCAGAACAAGTCTAGAGCCAATTTTAGTTCAGCTAGTGAGACGAGATGGCGCCTAGTCAGGACTGTCAACGTGGAATCATAGCAACAAACGTATGAAAGGCTCGAATCCACTCGGATCCATTAAAAGCAAAAAAGATATTAATAAACAAAAGAAAAAAACGTGGAATCATAGCAAAACTGAAGCATTAGGCTGATACATATGTATGTTTATCAGTGTTACCACAAACAAATCTTTTTTCTGCACAGAGGTAGGAAACACTGATAAATACTCTGAAATCTGAAATTTACTCGTAACATAACTAGAAAGGAACTAGAATCTTACCAGATTTTGGGTCGAAACATGGGTTTGCGGTCTCAGATTGTTTGTCCTTGTTTGAGCGAATTTTCGGCTGGGTGAGGGCTCATTCTAAAGAGGAAGGTTATAGGAACGGCGGTGGACCGCGTTATTTCACGAGATTATGTTTATATCTGATAATATAAGTGTCCGAAGTAGAGCAAAAATCGAGAAAAATACTCGCAGATTCCAATGTATTTTTATGTAATTCTCATTATTCGGCAGCACGTCGCGGAGCCGCAAGGAGCAATGGACAGGCGACGGTGCTGCCGCCTATCGTGGCTGTCGATATGCTCACGAATAATGAGAATTACGCGTCGTAAACGTAAAAGTAGGACTTTTGAGGCATATAGCACCCTAGATTGATCTTTTATCTAGCGATTTCGACTACTAAGAAACCCCGTCTTCGCATTATTAAGAAATCAGGAGTGGAATCCCGGCCCTTGCAATCCTCGCGTACGTATACATCGTCTAGCAGAATGTGGATGACATCCCTCTAATATTTTCCCCGATCTAAAGTCGAAACATGTGGTCCCGTTATCTACATTTCTCACATATCTCAAAGATCGGGTCAAAACCGCGCCTATTCTTAGGAATTGCCTAAAGCCTTGTACATTGAATTGTACAAAACTCAGGGTAAAATATTAATTTTCACGTGTTTTAATCAAAACACCGCAGTAACGGGTACGTTTACCTTATCCAAAGATCATCGGAATCGTAGGATGGGTAACTGCTCTGCAGATTCGTCTATTCCGGTCATCCGCATCGCGCCAACAGCGTTATCTTTCCCGCTTCGTTCCGGTGACACGCGAGAGCGTTAGGGTCTTTCATTACGACTTCGTTACGCTCCTCCGGAGGGGGTTTCCTCCTGAAGGGTGAGAAGCGGGTGTGGTAACGGGAGCATTCGAAACAGACGAAGAGGAAGAGAGTGGTTGGTAAATACGTGTGTCACGCGAGTGTCTGCGTGCGCCGCGCCTGAGAGAAACAGTTAGGCACCGAAAGAGAGAAAAGCGAGGCGGCGCGGCGCGTGTTGGGAACAGCTGCTCCTGCTTATGTCTGTCGTTCGTCACAGAGCTCCTTGGACTACGAAGAGAGAAGCATCGCGAGGGATAAGGATGGGTAGAGAGAAAGGTGGAGGGAGGGAGCTGTATACGTAACGGAGGGAAAAGAAATACAAAAGTTGGGCAAAGAGCTACAAGGGAAACGGAGCCGTTCGAGAGGGATGCTAGAGGTGGAAGAAGGACGAAGGGAGGGGAGCGGAGTCTTCGGGGCGGAGACGCGTAGATGTGGTGGTGCAGAGTGCAGAAGAACTCGTCTATATACGGGAAACCCCCGTTGGTTGGTGAGTGCCGATCGATCGCGGCGTTCGCTCGTCCACGCTTCTCTCTCTCACTCTCTCTCTCTCTCTCTCTCACTCTCGGGTACACACTATCCCACCCTCTGCATTATACGCTGCTAGGCCACCCAGCAGCCAGAGCGCCTGCCTACTTGCTCGCCTGCTTGCTTGCCTGCTTGCTTGCCTGCTTGCTTGCCCGCTGCAAACCCGTCTGGCTTCATGCGCGACGCTCGCATTACCACGGTCATGTTTCTGCTAAGATTTCCGTGGAGAATTGCTGCAACAGGAAAAACGAGGTGAAAGCCTTACGGATGTACAGGGTGCCCCGGTGTTGGCGCCGCCGAGTACCAGAGAACGATTCTTCGTGGTCTACAAGGGCGCGAAGTTCGCTCCGGAAGCCTCGGAGCCCGAAGGGCCAGTCATTTTTTGAAAAGCCACGATAAAAAGACTGGATTCGATACAGGCAGCAACCGATACATACAAAGTATTCGTACACCATTTCAAAACTGGTAACTTTTTTAACACGGACTAAACGGCTTGAATTCTTCTGACATTTTAGAAGGATTAGTTTAGTTGCGAAGAAATATGTAAACCTGGTACGTTAAGACTTCTGACATCTCGAAAAAAATCAAGTCGTTTGGTCCAATTTTTAAAGAGTTATGTAGGATTTAAGTCGTAAATAGAATAACACGTCCGTAAACATAAACAGTTTAACGTTTAATTTCAAATATAGCAAATACAATTGACAAAATTGTCTCGTTTAAGTCTCTGTCTAAGATCAAACGCGTCTTTACTTTTCAACGCGTCAAACCAGAATTATCCAAAATTGCAAACTACTAAATACGAAGAACGCGAATAAATCGATAAATAACAAATATCGCATCGTCGCGTCGCGTCGTTGCAGTTACTCGCGACGCGACATTCGGCGGAATTCTCGCAACTCGGAGCCGACTTCTCCCTACAGTTATTCGTTTTTAAACCCTTGCCGTATCATTTTCTGGACAGTTAATTAAAACGTCTTTATCCCGAAAAATGTCGTAGGAGAGAAAAGAATATTTATATTTTTTGCATGTGTTATGTGAGAACTCGAAAGAATACTGTGGAGTGTTGAGGAAAGAACCGGGAAAATGAGAATAAGAACACGTGCTCGATTTGCTTCGATAACTTTTTGATTACTTTTCTTTACTGGCTCGACAGGGCATTCTCGAAAAACAAAGACGCGACGACGTATCAGAGGACAGATAAACATGAGTTTTTGCCCGGTCGAGAACGTTCGTAAATGTACTTATCGAGTGTTATTACAATGACGACGATTTTGCCGCAACAGTATGGCTACATTTATTTTAATGCTTAAATATTGATTACAAAAGAATCAAATTTTATTTCATTTAAAAAGAAAGACGTAACATTCGGATTTGTTAGGCTTTGTTTAAAATCTTCGTCACGAGTCTGACTCGTTAAGATACGGCAAGAGGTTAAAGGATGTACGAACAGTGCTTCGTGTGATTCGATAGATGGCAGTAAATGGGTTTTCTACCATCATTTTTGATCCGTTACTCAAATTCGAATAATGCGCAACACAACTAAATTTCAAAATATTCTTAACTTAAAAAAAAATAAAGCATTTTCACAGACGCAATTCTAGTAACCCCTGAAGATGATCCGAGTAAAGATCGAAACGTCGGAATTACTTTAGTAGTTTGCAAAATTGCTTTGTAAATCAAGTAACAAATGATCGAACCTTTGCGCTGAAAGCGTTAATGATGTAGGGTGAAGAGTCACGACGTCTTCGAACGGCGGGAATTTCGTCGAATGTCACGTCGTTGGTAACGGTAACGACGCGACGATTCGTTATAATTTGTTATTAACGTTATCGATAACGTTTTTCACATTTAAAAAAAAGCGATGTTTTATCATTTGTATTCGGCGTGCGAAAAGGAAAAGACGCGTGTGATCTCGGACGGAGATTGAAACGATTGAATTATTTCGAATTTATGGACGTATCGTTCTTTCGACGTCTCCGATCCTACAGTAATTTAATATTAACGACAAATACGATCGATACGATAGAGCTATAATTATAATGCGCAACACTGTGCCACGAATCATGGATCGGCCTGTATATTCCCTCGGCCTTTCGAATTTAAAGGTAGCCGGAGCGCTGCTCGCTCTGCCGGAATTAGAAACGGAACCGTGTTCTTCCGCCTCGCTAGAGATCCTCGCTAAGGGATCATATTTTGCCCGTCTGCTTGGTTCACGCGTTACTTTTCTTTCATTTTCTTCAGAGCATTTCGGTTCGAGGAGCGAAGAAGCGCAGGGAACCACTCGAAGCGTTAAGACGTTCGTTAGAGCCGGTTATTTCGGGCTGCGTTTATGAAGACAATTCGCAAGATCCCGCTCTCTCGCTCTCCGTCCCGCCTAATCAAAATATTTACATCGGTGCGGAATTTCGAAAAAAAAAAAAAACAAAACCAAAGAAAAAGAAAAGAAGAAAGTGGCACGAACAGCGACCCTGACTTCGCGCCACTTCGAAGTCGACTGCAGCTCGGCTGCCGATAATTCCCATTTTATCGAGTCAAATAAACGGTAACTCCGTAAATAGAAGTCTGTGAATACTGACGCTAGTAGCTTTGCCGCGAGTTTAGTGGCTGTTTGATCGGATATGTAAATAGTGCGTAAAATTGTCCAAGGGGAGAGACTACGGACAACGCGACGCGTCGCGTCGTGTAGATATCGTAAGGATTTGAAATAGACGAGGATACGGGGAAACCTAGAACGAGACGCACGAACAAACAATTACCTTGCACGCCAATCGTGGCGCATGCACATACATCCGAATCACAGACAATTTGTTCTAGAAATATTTTAACATTGAACTAACGAAAGGAATTTGAATCTTACAATCATCGAGATTCGGAGCACGCGTCCGTGAAACATAATTGAATGGATTTCGTTATCGCGGTACGTGTTGCAACAAAGACAATATCAAATTGACGCGAGTCTTTTCACTTTTAGAAGACGATACAATAATTAAAAGGTATTAGTCAGAATTTATGGATCTTCAATAATGGTGAACTTGTCGATGTGCTACATCTCCTCACGTTTCAGTTCATTTGAAATACAGTAGGACCTCGATTAAGGTCTGCGTCTCATAGACCCATTGTATACGTACGCGAGGATTGCAAGGGTCCGGGATTCCACTCCTGATTAATCGATAACGCAAAGACGAGGTTTCTTATTAGTCAAAATCGCTAGATGAAAGATCAATCTAGGTGGCTATTTGCCTCAAAAGTCCTACTTTTACGTTTACGACGCGTAATTCTCATTATTCGGCAGCATATCGACAGCCACGATAGGCGGGCAGCACCGTCGCCTCTCCATTGCTTCTCGCGGCTCCGCGACATGCTGCCGAATAATGAGAATTACGCACCGTAAACGTAAAAGTAGAACTTTTCAGGCAAATAGCCCCCTAGATTGATCTTTCATCTAGCAATTTGGACTACTAAGAAACCCTGTTTTTGCATTATTAAGCAATCAGGAGTGGAATCCCGGACCCTTGCAATCCTCGCGTACGTATACATGGTCTATCGGTGTGTGAGTGTACTGTGGTGACTGTGTGCAGTCCTTACCGGATAAATCAAGGCCCCATGGATAATCGAGACCCGATGGACATAATTAACCCTTTGCACTCGGAGCTATTTTAACTTGAAAATCAAACGTTTCTTCTGACCAGAATATTTCCATTCTGTATGATTTTTTAAATTTGTTAGACATGAAATTGATGTGTTACCTCGTACAACACTTAACTGTTTATTAATTGGTCGGATACCGTCATATCTAATAATGTAAACAATATTTTAAATAATGGTACAGCAATTTTTAGTGACGCCTCAGAGGCGCCATTCGAGTGCTAAGGGTTAAAATATACATTATATGCCAAAATAAATATTTTATTTTTGAAAATTTATTTCCCTTCATAATATAATCATATTTAAACGCATGTTTACTGTTGTACCGTATGTTGTCGAGGCATCGAGTTTGTTCGATAGGAGCTGCATCGTTCAAACATCCATAACTTCGTTATTCTTACTAACATGAACAGATCCTTTTGCAGACATATGCTTAAAGACGCGCGCTATGAAGAGACGATAAATAGAAAAATGAATTTAATTAATGACTTAACAAGTCAGCTTAACGGCACAATAATTGGGACAAATATTCTACTCTTTTTACTTCTGAGTATGAGAAACCACAAATCGCTCATGCACATAAAAATGTCACGTAAAAAATACATAAAGCGTTCCCCCTTAAAGAGATCGATTCGGAAATTCAAAGTAATCGGACGTCTTCGAACAGTCAAAGATTTTAGCTTCTTAAAAACCGTTTGAGTGAGATTCGGAATTTTTAGAATATTATGGAGTCAACATTATTCACGGTTCCGCGAAACGCGAACGGGATTATAAAAGCTGAATTTAATCTAATTTAGTGCAATTTAGCATACGAAAAAATAATAGTGCGGAAAACACTGATTAATTTTAAATATAGATTTTAAACGCGAATAAAGCCGATCAATTGAATAAATAATTTAAAGTAGAATTACAGTGCAAAATAGACGCTCCATAGTGACCGAACATTTAGTTAGGTTTTAAAATAATTAGATTCCTGAAGAATGTTTGAACAGTTTGGTGAGTAGTGTTCCGAAACGATTGAATGCTATCATTAAAGCCAAAGACGGCTACATTAAGTACTAAAAATATGATTTACCGAGTGAGGTGCAAAAGTGTTGAAACGCATTATTAACCCTTCGCACTCGAATATATTTTAATTGGAACATTAAACATTTCTTCCGATCTAGAATATTTCCATCCTGTATGATTTTTTAAATTTGGTAGATACGAAATTGATGTAATACCTCATACAATACTTAAATGTTGAGTAATTGATTAGATACCGACAGATCTAATAATTTAAACAATATTTTAAATAATAGTACATCAATTA
>CM052195.1:194499-206525 GCA_028455805.1 Lasioglossum figueresi
CACCTTTACGCCGATGGTGGCGTATGTTCGCTCCGGCGAACTCTTAACGAGTAATTTCCCTTTATTTCTTGAATAATATCAAGTTAGAAATTCAGCCTTATCACAGATTTCCGCAATACATCATGATAGACGTTGTCGTGTTTATAAACATTGTCACGTAAACATCCCGCTGTCCCGCGGAAATCAGTGATAAGGTTGAATTTCTAACTTGATACTAATAGAATATCACGAAGAAAATTTTCAGGAAATAAAGTGAAATTACTCGTCAATTATTATGTTTAAAACGAACGAAGGTCAATACGTTTTCACTCAGAATTCGACATTTTCTTCAAAAAATATAGTATTCCATTAAAAAAAAAAACAAAGTCAATCCTCAAATCTCCGAAACGCTTCCACCTGTAAAAAAATAAATACACTACATAACGTAACCCTTCAGACCATGCAACTTCTGTATACAAAACTTTTTCACCTTTCCCACTTAGTCACCCGATGCTAATCAAGTGAACAGCACTGTACATACGTATATTTATTAGACTCTGTTCAGAATCTTCATCACGAATCTGATACGATATTGTAGGGTAAGGGGTTATCGAAGTACAGTAAAGTCGATATTACTGTCCAACAGCCGTATTATAGTGGACAGTAAGATTGGTATGTTTAATCGTATTTTTGTTACTTCAAAGGAAAGTCCAAACATAGAGAAGGACAATGAAATTCAAAGAAGAAGCCGAACATAGAGAAGGACAGAAAGAAATTCAAAGGAGATGCCGAACATAGAGAAGGACAGAATGAAATTGAAAGGAGAAGCCGAACATAGAGAAGGACAGCATGAGTGTCTCTTTCTTTCCCATACGCTGTCCTTCCTAGCGACCGAAACTTGAATCGTCGATTTAACCACTAAATACAATTGGAATTATATCGCGTTGGTCTTATATTAATCAGAAAAATGCCAGAAATACGATAGCGAAATTTCATAAAAAATATAATGAAAATTAAGAAAGTTGAACATTTCGATTCATTCGTGTCAATGCGTGGGGTTTACACCGATATACGGTCGCCAGTGGAATGAGTAGGCAGTGGACATAGAACCTGGTGTAAACAGAGGACAGTAATATCGACTTTACTGTACAACATTTTTGATGCACCCTTTATATTATGTATAAGTACCTCGAACGTCTTACTTGAAACGTCAGACTGTACTATTCAAATATGTACAGTGTAACGGGATATTTGACGCACGCTTCGACCCACATCGTCGTAACTGCCGAGCTCGAGCAGATGTTTAAAAAATTGCTTGCAGTCCGTTTAACCCGTTTGATCCTAGAAGAACGGCTGCAACAACTAGGGAACACCTAACGAAGCAAACTCGACGATCAAGGCAGCGTTGCACTTCCGCAGGGTAAAGAATGAAATAGCTTGAAGAGCAAACAATTTGCGAGCGGCAAACAATAACGGCCGACGTTTTCGAAGGCGCGGAGCGGCGTGGCGGGGATTTAAAACGGTCGATCGATAAGCAGCCGCGGCGCGTAATTCCGGGCGTTCGCGTAATCGCGACAGATACGGAGAGCCTCTCGTTATTCCTTGGTTCGATTCACAGACGCGACATCGTCGTCGGCGTGTCTGTATTAGCCTCGTTCCGGCAGGAACTTGGGAAAGGTCGGGTCTAGGTCGCGTGCCTAGATTCGCGAGCGATCAAGCACACCTCGCGTCGAAACCTCGACTTTTAATGAGTCGCTTCCGATCCACTCGCGCCATCATCGCGCCACAGTGTGAACGAATAAACATTCTACGTGGACATTATTCGTGGACATCATTTTATATTATTCATAATGAATTTAATTATTAGTTTCGACCTTGAAATAAAGTTTTCACACAGCTAGCACGTACACATCAGTTTCGCATGGTAATAACGAGTTTTCAAATAACGATGTCAGCTACATCGAGTGAAGGATTTGATATTTAATTAATGTACGTACGTAGCAGTCAGTCTCATAACACTGTCCAACAAATTTCAACTTTTTTCATGTTTCGCTTTAACTGTTGGGTGTCCCTTGTAGAGTTTTCTGCGCTGATTTCGAATCTGTTCTTAATTTTTTCCCTACACGCACAGTTTTTGAGAAACATGACTTTGAAAAAAATCTATTTTTCAACTTTAAACGTATATTGTGATGTTATTATTACACCACTGGAATGGGCGATCGCCGCCCGGAAACCGTCGAACGATCGCGCTCGTGGAAGAGCACCACTGGCGACAACCCGTGTCGAGCGAAGATATTTTGCTTTTTGGTTCGAAAGAAACATCGACGTTGGAAATTTGAAAGGGTGGTATCTCAAGATAAAAGTCTGCTCTATCGCCTGGTACAGTTCGATTTTCCGCTAGACCCTTATCTTTTGGGATAAACTGGAAAGTATCCTCAAGAAATGGTGCAAAGAGTGTTGTCTCTCCGTCTTCAATGATTGTTGAAACATGTTTAAACATTCATAACGTATTAATATTGGATATCGTTGTATTCGGCAAAGTCTACAGAATCTTTTGCTGCAAAGAACAATTCAATGTCTTTTATAATCACGTCACAATATTTGTTTAAAGTTGAAAAATAGTTTTTTTTTCAAAGTCATGTTTCTCAAAAACTGTGCGTGTAGGAAAAAAATTAAGGGCAGATTCGGAACCAGCGCAAAAAACTCTATAAGGGACACCCAACAGTTATAGCGAAACAAATTTGGCGTTGGACAGTGTAATTAGACTGCGGATTTTTATGGAAAATAAAATTTGTGTTAAATACGATGCACCGAATAATATAGCTGTTTTATTATTGCATAAGTTTCTATAGATATATGTACAGAAATTAATACGGTTAGGGACCACACACACACACACAGTGTATATGTATAATGTTTCAGATCCCATACTACGGGTCCGTTACATTGTAACTCGCGGTGTCTTTAGATATCGAATCAAAGACAGAGCCGCGTTTCTTTTAGTCCGTCGACGTGATCCCTTTCGGATGTTTTTCTTTAAACGTATCAACGAGCTGCCGAACTCTGTTCAGTTACAGCCTAGCCTTAGTAGG
The DNA here is from genome assembly GCA_028455805.1 of Lasioglossum figueresi. Lineage (NCBI taxonomy): Eukaryota > Metazoa > Arthropoda > Insecta > Hymenoptera > Halictidae > Lasioglossum > Lasioglossum figueresi. The sequence continues at coordinate 197,571 of CM052195.1, forward strand.
GAGAACATCAAAATAAATCAAGTTCAAAATTCAATACTTTTTTAAAAATTAAAACACATACCTTGCTTCCCAAAAACCAATTAAAAAAAAATTAATACAGACATTAGACTCCAGCATTCACCTGTCTTGCATTGAAAATTTACAACATGAATTTCTTTTATTGACGCAAACATGCGCAAGACTTTCTTTTAGAATATCGTTACATGCTGTGAATTTGATTAAAATTGATTAATTGGTTTATAAGTTACAAACAACGTCAAATGAGTTTAACTGTAAGATATGGACCGTACTTCACTTTTTTAACAAACTTTTTTCGTTTTTCTGTTACAGGTACAGATATTTTGTGCATCTTTATTAAAAAAGACGTCAATCACTGTGACAAGTAAGAATGACATTCAACGAATACTATTAAACAGTATTAAATTTAGTCCCGAACCCAGTACAGCCATCTTCGGGAACATGATTTAATAATTTTCTTCGGAGTTATTTTTAAATTACATGAATTGAAAAAAACGATGTTAGACATCTTCATACTATCTGTGTCACAGATTATGTGAACGAGAAGAAATAATTTAATAGCAATGTGAATTTTGGTCGTGTAAGTAAGCCACCTTCAAGAACGTAATCAAATAATTTCTCTGGAATTATTTTAAAAAAATTCTAAAATTGGAATAAGACTGGAGTAGACATCTTCATATAATTTATGAATAAGATAAGTTATGTAAAAAACGATTCAATAGCATTGGAAATTTTGGTCGTGAATCGATAAACCACATTCAGGAATGTAATCAAATAATTTCTCTGGAATTATTTTTAAAAAATACTAAAATTGGAATAAGACTGGAGCAGACATCTTCATATAATTTATGAGTAAGATAAATTATGTAAAAAATGAGCCAATAGCTTTGGGAATTTTGGTCGTGAATCGATAAACCACATTCAGGAACGTAATCAAATAATTTCTCTAGAATTATTTTTAAAAAATACTAAAATTGGAATAAAACTGGAGTAGACATCTTCATAGAATTTATGAATAAGATAAATTATGTAAAAAATGATTCAATAGCATTGGGTATTTTGGTCGTGAATCGATAATCCACCTTCAGGAACGTAATCAAATAATTTCTCTGGAATTACTTTTAAAAATGACCAGAAGTGGAATAAGACTGGAGTAGACATCCTCATATAATTTATGAATGCGATAAATTATTTAAAAAACTATTAAATAGCATTGGGAATTTTGGTCGCGAAAACGATAAACCACATTCAGGAGTGTAATTTAATAATTGTTGGAAATCAGCATTATAGGTTAGCGAGATCGTTACTATTTCTCAGTCGTATTTTCGATCGTTATTTTTAAAAAATGACATAAACTGGAGTCAGACTGGATTAGACATCTTCATAGAATTCGTGAACAAGCAAAAATGATGTAAAGAACTATTCAACGGCAATGGCAATTGTGGTCCGAGAAACGTTTAAAATCTATTGAATAGCCACCGCGTCGATAAGTAATGTGGAGTAATCTGAAAGTTAAAGAATTAAGTTTTGACTTTGGAAGACTGTGCAACAACGGTGTGCGTGATTCCGCGTGGAACGTCAATCCACGATGCACACGCGAGCGAGATTTCAGAAAGGTCCGCGATTTTGCAGAAACGCTCGTGTCCGAGGAACGTGTACTCCGACGATGCGAACGTTTATGCAAAATAAAAAGGATGCACGGACGCCGGCGCAGCATCGATCCCGAACTTCAAACGTGGCACGCAAGAGATCCGCATTGCCGAATTCTTTCGAACTACATCATATCCATTTCTCCTTATGGCCGTTCGCCGCTCTTGATGGAGCGGTCTGCAAATTGCGTGATTCTTTGTTATTACATAATTGCTCTACGGATGTTTATGTAATTTTATGTTTCCACGGGCCGTTCCATGGAAATGGAGATTTAAGTGATTCGTGCATCCCGCTTACACCGAAGCGATATTATTCTGTTAACTGAAGAATTCTTCAGTTCGAATTCTCGAAAAATAAGACTGCTCACAGAATGTTATAGATTTACAATTTTATGAGAATTTGTTTTCGGCGCACCGTTCGATCTCACTCAACAATTTACTTAACCCGCAATTTCGTAAAATGTAATTCCAGTAACGTAACCTCAAAAATTTTTCTTCAACGTTTCTATATTTGAGGTTACGTTACTGGAATTACATTTTACGAAATTGCGGGTTAAGTAAATTGTTGAGTGAGATCGAACGGTGCGCCGGAAACACATTTGATTGTTTATTGACGTAAAAATACGATCGAGAAACAACAAATATTTATTTTATGAGAATTTGTCTGATTTTTTGAAGTCAAGGTAGACGTTTCTTTTCGATCTGTCTGTCCTTAATAGCAATTTATTTATCTGTTATTTGTAAACATTTACTTTTTAGATTTTGCACATTCTATTTGCTGATTCGGATTAGACTGATTTTGAAGCAGTAACAACATTTTTGTAGCAACGAAACGTACATAAACTAAAAATAAGAAACTTAAAAATCTAGCTTCGATACTAATATTGATCACAATAAATTGTATCGTAAATTTTTATACGTAGAAAGGGTTGAAAACTCGAGATGTTTTCCCCCGAAAATGCTACCAATCGAAACGTCTCTAAAAACAATAAAAACATTTTTTAGTGAACGAATCAACAACAAGTTCGAAGATTGAAGCCTCCCATTTGCAACTACATAAAAATCTCCATGTACTGGATCAACTTGTCCCTTATTTTTATTTTCCAATGGTATACATGTACACCATTTGCTCGATGCAACACCACTGTTACAGAAATACAGTAATTATTCTATAATCGCAAAAAGGTTGTACACGATGAATGCAAAAAAAAATATCCTCCACTGTAGTAATCGGATCTCGACTCGGGTATCTCGGTGTGAACTACACTAATCAAATTAAAAAACTTTATTTTTCATTATTTTTTTATGGAACTTTCGCCAATTTATTTCTGGCATTTTTCTGATTAAAATGACACTAAACACGATATAATTTCAACTGTATTTAGTGCTTTAATTGACGATGAAAATTTCGGGCGCAAGGAAGGTTTCTCTTTACACGCGCTATCCTTTTCTACGTTCGGCTCAATCTTTGAAGCTCAAAAAATAGTGTCTGTCTACGAACTGTGCAAGCAAACCTCCCCGAGGCTTTTGCGACTATAGAAGATTTACTTTAACGCCATCTGTTAGAGACGTATCAAGACTTTTGCAATGATCCAATGGTAGTGAACTTTATTATGTTAATTACCGTTCATTAGATGTGAAAAATTCTTGTTCTTACAAACACTGGTGTTGAATAATACATATTTAAAACTAACAACACTTCGTGACACACGGTTTAAAATATGAAAAATACGTGAATTCAGAGTCAACGCGAGAAGGAATCTGAAATAAATATTGTTCGCTTAGATTTTAAAGGAAACGTACCTCTCTCGGTAGAGTAAAAGATTCAGTTGGTAGAAAGCAGTTGATAAATACGGGCGTGGATCTGATACCGCTCGCCATTTACGCGTTCCGCCGAAGAAGCATGCATATTCAGATTTCTTTGATCCATCGGACGTTAAGCAGCCGATGAATATTCATGCCTGGCGTTTCACTCGCCGCGGACTTGGACTGCGCGAACGAGTATCGCGAATTAACTCGCTATCTACGTGCTTATAATCGCGATCGAAGAAGCGTTATCCTTTAGCGGTTCGGCCCTTATCCAACGGCGGATCTAGGCGTGGGTTTTGTCGGCTCGGGTCAGGGCTTCGTCGCCGTAAAAAAAATAACAATAAAAACTTAAGAACAAAATAAATTATACGGTAGATGCACTTAGCTATTACCGCGATTCTACGTTTTACTGCGATATTCTTCCCGAATGAGATTAAAATATGTAAAAATAGATCTTTTGCCCCGAATAAATTTATACAATTTAATGATAACGAGCAGCAAATATAATTGTCGATCATTGGATTAAGGTTATATACTATTCTATTTAAGTTAGATACCCATTCGATACACGTAAGTAGGTAGGATACGATTCTCGATAAAGAGTATTATAGATTAGATAAGAAGATATGTTAAAAATTAAATCGAAAACTGATGAAAAGTACTGGAACAAAAATAGAAAACAAAGCGAAGTGCGCGAAAAGATCTACTTATGGAACTGAAAACTTTAAGAAACAAAGAAAGAATGGGGATTTTAAGAAATGAAATGCATGAAGAATTGGGAAAGATAAAGGAGTTTACATTGTAAATGAAATTCTATAGGTACAAAAACGATTTCTGGGCAGTGAATGAGTCTGATCCGTCACGCTCCGAGGTGAAACGCTATTCCAGCGAGAAACAGACATGTGTATACAGTGCCCGAAATTACCATAAAGCCATCTGATTTTTTGGTGAAATCTTATAATTCTGTCATAGTATCGAGAAGCTGATGCACGATAGCATTTTAGGATTAATAAAAGAGACCATTTACACGATTACATTCAAAGATATATTATTTATTTGCAGAAAAACGTGAAGTTATTTTATGTTAAGTTAGTTTAACGATAAACGAACTGCGAAATTTCCACAGAGGCACACGTTTTTTAAGTAGATAACACCAAGATTAACGAAAATCTCTTCTATATTTATAAATTAATACTTAGCATAATTGCCATTTCTTCGAATAACGTCAAAAAATTCGATTAGACATCGATGAGATCGAAGTACGAAGAGTTTCTGCTTCGATGGATGTCCACGCTTCGTTCACCGCAATCCATAACTCGGAAACAGAGTTGTACCGTGTACAATTAGCGTATACTTTTCTTTCAAGTATTCCCCAAAGGTTCTCAAGTGGGTTTACATCTGGCGAACAATCTGGTCATGTCAAAATCCTCACATTTTTGTCGTTTAACCACCCCTTTGTTTGTCTTGATGCATGAATTGAGGCGTGATCATGCTGAAAAATGAAGTTGTCAGTCTCAATTTCTTCTGTAAATGGTATCAAGACCATCTCTAACAGCTCCGTATATTATGTCCAATTCATTTTATGATCAATTCGACAGATTGGTGTTTCTTTATTGGCTCTGAATGCAACCCGAATCATTAACGAGCCACCACCGAAGTTACGACACATTGCGACGTTACTTTCTTTTCTTAAATTGTAACTTACAAATACTACTTATAACTAATAAATATTAAGCTTTTTCTGCAAATGAATAATATATCTTTGAATGTAATCGTGTAAATGGTCTCTTTTGTTAATCCTAGAATGCTATCGTGCATCAGCTTTCGATTACTATGACATAATTATAAGATTTCACCAAAAAATCAGACGGCTTTATGGTAATTTCGGGCACTGTATAGGCTATAGAAGTTTTCACTTCGGTTGTTGCGGTCTTATGCGCACAGTATTGGTCTGATATTTCTTTTTTAGACAAACTTTTTGAAATCACATGGCAGGTTTTCTGGCTAAACGCCCCACTGTGCGTTTTCAAGTTGCGGGTCTCCGAAAAATGCGTTTCCGTTGCGCATCTTATGACGTTCCTCGAAGTCAACGTAGTTTTTTTTCTGTTCCATCGACGGTGGCACACCATGTGCGAGACGAGCCGAGAAAGTTTCGCAGCGTCTCGGACGAGTCGAGAAGTTCTTCCGGCATTTCGCGCGGACGTCGCGTATCAAATTCTTCAGGCTTCCTGCCGGTCGAGAGCTTCCGCAGAATTTGGCTCGCAATCAGGATGTATGAAATTTAATATCAGCCTCTACCGTTACAACCGTCTATTGGATTTGCATGCGATAGCCGAAAGTCCCTGTCAGCAGTTCCCGGGAGCTCTCGTCGCCCGAGTAATCGACCGAACGGCAATGCTAAACGCGCGATAATTGCGAGCGTTTTTGACGCAACGGACACATACTTTCGCGACATTTTACGTTTGCCGTTTGTCGAACCGGTCCGCTAGACAACTTCATTGAAACCACGCGCGAGAGTGACGACTCTTTCCGCGACGATTTCAATTTCGAGCGGAGACAACAATGGGAATTCGAGCAGTGGTTATAGTAGCTTACAGTGCTGCGAATAATTATAGTTTCAAGGTAATTTCTTATTTTTTTTTCAAACGCCTATAGCTGGAACAGGCAGTTCAATAATGTTAGGAAATGTTGACGTACATATCTAAGGATGCAATTACCGGAACTGTATTGTTACACAGGTCGATGATTTGTTATGCTCTGAAAGAATGTGCAAACAGTATGTCATTCCATTTATTAGGTGTACAAATTAATTCGTGGCTTCGTCTTCGTATATTTCGTGTTAATTTACAAACAACCATAATATACTCAAATCTTGAAAATAATCTCCATCATTTCCCATACAGTTGCACTCTTTTACAGGTGACGAACGATCCTATTAAAAGATTTGCATACAAAACAAAATTACAAATAATAATAGTGAGGGCCACGAATTAATTTGTATACCCGATAAAAAAGCCTGATTACCATAAAATCTCTGGAAAAAATAATCTTACTCTCGCTTGCGTTCCCTAAATATTACAATTTTGTCCTGGGCACTTTTTTCATAAAATTATTAATAACAAAGAGGTTTAGGCGTTCCCACTTAAATGCCCCGCCCTGTAGATAGAAATAATTAATTTTTAGTGTTTCGACCATAAAAAGGAACTCGGTTTACAACACACCACCCGTACACTTTCTTTTGCACTATGAATATTGTACTTTTATCACGCAACATTGTTTCGCCTTCCTATCTATTCTCTTTGGCCATCTACCGCCCCACTCTTTTCTGCCCACCCTGTATATTGTACTATTATTCGCTAAAATGTTTGAATCTCGTGTCTCGGAATATCTAGCGCGTTTCGAAGTCTTTGAATTATTCCATCTACGATCAGGTCACATCGGTTTTTTTTTTAAAAGATTATACTTTGTACTGGTTATTTAAATCGAAACGCTTAGATCAGCTTTCCACGTTGACATTCTAAAAACAACATTAGCTATTTACGCGGCATTGAAAAAATTAATGGAATCTCGAGGATGATAAGATCGGCTGATTAAAATTGTAAAATAATTCAAGCAACTAGCATAATATTTTTCGTTCTCACAAATACCACGATTCGTATACACAGCAGCAAGTAGAGATGGGCGTCAATTATAAATATATACAGTTAACGTTAACAAAAGTTATTTATTAAAGTAATCTTTAATTTTTTGTAAACACCTTAGACTTTCGAGACGTATACGTTGTTTTATAAATATTACGATACATATTGAATTCATTTCAATGTCTCGCAATTGTTTATAACGAGGTTGAATAAAGAAATTTAAATAACAATTTATAATGGAACAAGCTTAATAATTTCGCTGCTTATAAAATAAAAATGTGAAAGCGTTCATTTGACTCGTTGCGGTGCGGATAGTGTTAGCATTATTATTTTTCTGCGGGCTGCCGGGTCGATCGGGGAAATCGGCGGATACAAATTCGCGAATATATTTCCAGTTTTTCACGATCCGATGGGTCGGACCTTTTCAAATTTGAAACCACGGCGCACGGTGCCTGCGTATATCGGTCAATCCAGTTATGTAATTAAACACGCAACGCCAGCCGTGGAAATCGGTATTTCTATGGCTTTTGAGTCCCGTTTCTGGAGCGTCGCATTTTCCTACGTCGCGCGGCAGATAGGATCCCGGAATGCCGCGAAATTACAACTGTTAACCCTAATTGATCCCTACGTTTTTACCACCACGCACAGCTTATTAGCGACACTTCTGGGTCGAGTACGCTTGCACCCGAGCACCTCGGCGGTCGCGAGACGCTATCGCACTCTGCTAGCTGTCACCCTAAATTCCGGAGCTGTAACTACCATCCCCACGATTATTTCCGTGACTAAATGCATCGGTGAAGTTACCACTTCGCGGTAAACAACTTTCACGAACGCCCACACTGATTTCGGGGACATTCTGGTTTTTCATTTTCGAAAAATCAATTTTATTTCTGCATTTTTTTAAACGAATTGTCGGGGAGACTGGATCTCATTGTATACAGGACGAGTCACCTAAGACAAGCCACCTGAATAACTTCTACATTTTTTGAGATAGGAAGAAATGCTTCAGACAAAAGTTGTTTGGTTTCTGGGGGATCAATTTTAAAGTTTACTGACATACAGGTCTACAAACTTGTGGGTCGTCTTTTGAGCATATACCGGTAGCTTATAAACGCTTAGCTTTGGATCGCTATCGATATTTTAAAAGAACGTCCAGAGAAGCGAAACACAGGAAGAATATTCGTTCAATGACTTCACTGACTCATCTTCTGGACAGATGAAATCGTACGTGAACGATGGATTCTTCCGCAAAAATGTTTTCATGTTACAGTAAAGTCGAGATTACTGTCCAACAGCCGTATTTATGGTGGATAGTAATGTTGGTGTTTGTGATCGTATTTTTGTTACTTCAGAGAAGAGTCCGAACATAGAGAAGGACAGAATGAAATTCAAAGGAGAGTTCGAACATAGAGAAGGACAGAATGAAATTCAAAGGAGAGTTCGAACATAGAGAAGGACAGAATGAAATGCAAAGGAGAAGCCGAACATAGAGAAGGACAGAATTAAATTCGAAGGAGAGTCCGAACATAGAGAAGGACAGAATGAAATTCGAAGGAGAACCCGAACATAGAGAAGAACAGAATGAAATTCAAAGGAGAAGCCGAACATAGAGAAGGACAGAATTAAATTCGAAGGAGAGTCCGAACATAGAGAAGGACAGCATGAGTGTCTCTTTCTTTCCCATACGCTGTCCTTCCTTGTGACCGAAACTTGAATCGTCGACTTAAGGACTGCGTCTCCTAGACAGACGACACTCGCGCGTGACTGCACACAATCACCACAGTACACTCACACACCGCTAGACCACGTATACGTACGCGAGGATTGCAAGGGTCCGG
>CM052195.1:216162-230036 GCA_028455805.1 Lasioglossum figueresi
GCAGCACCGTCGCCTCTCCATTGCTACTCGCGGCTCCGCGACATTCTGCAGAATAATGAGAATTACGCGTCGTAAACGTAAAAGTAAGACTTTTGAGGCAAATAGCCCCCTAGATTGATCTTTTATCTACCGATTTTGACTAATAAGAAACCCCGTCTTTGCATTATTAAGATATCAGGAGTGGAATCCCCGGACCCTTGCAATCTTTGCGTACGTATACATGGTCTAGCGGTGTGTGAGTGTCCCGTAACTTTGCCACAAGGCTCGTTGAACAGGACTGATTTACGTCATAAAAATGATGTGAAAGTGTTAGGTGCCAAGACTTCTTTATTGACCGTCATAGAAAACGTTCGTTATTGGCATAACGGTTAAAAAGGTGAGTCTCTTGAACGCCGACACGCGGTGCAACGCCTCGTTTTCAAGTTATTGGGACGATCGAGCGTGTTTAGTGGTGCGTTAGTGATCTACGGCCGATGATTCATCGGCCGCCGCGCCGCGCCGGCGTGGTTTATTCGAAGATCGTGAGCCCGTGGACTTCTTCGTTCCGCAATTATCCGACGAGATCGGTGACGGTAACCGGCTCCGTCTCGAATTATCAATTAATTCAGAATTTATACGGGACCCCCACTGGCATTTAAGAAGAATTATGTTCCCCGTTATTCGATTATCCCCGTCGTTCTCCTATCGGTATCTCGATCAATTTCCCCGATGGGTAATGTACAGCGAGTTACGAAAGTGCGCGAACTATAAGGCAGTCGATGGCTCGCCGTGGATGTCAGCGAACCCCGGAAAAATTGTATATACCGATGCGGCGAAGACCGAGGATTAGAATCGTCTATGGCAGCCACGAGCAACAAGCGTTCTGAATTGCCCCCGGGGGCGTTTCGGTGCAAATAACTCCCGTTGTCATAAAGAGGATTGGGATTCTCTCGATCTCGCCAGTCCGACGTTCGACGGCTACGGAAAACTATCTGTCTTACCATGCTCCGTGTAAATGGCTCGGAGTATACAGTGAACCACCAAAGCATTTCAACGCACTTTAAAACGGTATAACTTTTTTCGTGATCGGACCTAACGACCTAACTTTCTTTCAACAATTAGAAGAATTGATTCGCCAAATGACATGCAAAAAAGATTTTGGAAAATTGCAATTGCTAAGAATTACACGAGAAAATGAAAGAGGCACCGTTTATAACTTTTTTATTAGCGCCCGTAATAGATGTATGTTAGTCATACGCATGCTGGAAATTTCATCGAAATCGGTTGACGCAGAAAACAACGACACGCGTCGAAAGATGTAAGAATCTGTAGATTTTAAGCAGAAATTTTCATCACATTTAACCACTTGTAGCTCGTGGGTACGTTAATCGATTTTGATGCAATTTTCAGCATGCGTATAACTAACGTAGATCTACAAAACATATATTTTAAACTTCCATTAAGGACCTAAATAAAAAAGTTATAAAAAACGCTTTCCTTACTTTTGCACGCAACCGTGTAAATTGTAATTTTTGGAAAATCTTTTTTGCAGATCATTTAGTAGACCTATGATCAACGCTTCTAATTGCTTCCAAGACATCGGATCGTTTGGTACAATGATTAAAAAGTTATACTGTTTTGAAGTACGTTCGAATACTTTCGTGATTCACTGTATGTGGTTTCGTTGCTCTCGATTTCGACGGAGCCAGGTCAATGCCCCATGAAGCAGTCTATACTCATGCCTGATCTATAGCTGACATACATGTCTACAAACTTGTGGGTCGTCTTTTGAGCATGTACGAGTAGCTTATGAACGATTAGCTTTGCATCGCTATCGATATTTTAAAAGAAAGTCCAGAGAAGCGGAACACAGGAAGAATATGCGTTCAATGACTTCACCGACTCATCTTTTGGACAGATGAAATTGTACGTGTGCGATGGGTTCTTCCGCAAAAGTGTTTTGATATTATTTTGCTCTCCCAAGTAAACATTTTCATGGCCTCCACGTGTAATTGAACCAACCATGACAATATTCGGAATATGTCCTGTAATTCTTCTCTTTGCTCTTTGATTTTCCATATATGGTTCGTTGTTACTAGTGTTCGGATCCGAATCGCTTCGAATCGCTCCGATTCGATGTTTGCGACAAAAAATTCGAATCGCTTGCAACATAACTCGAAGCTTAGAACTCTTGAAAGTCTTCGTTGTCTTGAAAATCTTGAAAGCCTTAAAACTTTGGAAGGTTTGTAAGAATTGAAACTCTTGAAATATGATTACATCTATCACGAAACAATGATTACGTCGTGTCAGAATTGGGATGAATAACAGTATGAACATACCAATATTATAAAAAGTATAACATTTATTAAGATTATCAAAACTTTTAAAATTTTCAGGACTTCGAGACTTTCGAGGGTTTCAAGAATTTCTGATTTCGAATAAATATCGAATTGATTCGAAACTCTGTGGTGATTGATTTGTTCGAAAACTTGCAAGACAGAGCATTGTATACCCATCGCTGGTTATTATCATGAAATCCTGCTTTGCTTGATCGGTGGCAATAAAACGACAGTAACATTCTGCACTTTAAAAATGATGATGGATGATCATTTGTTCTATTAGTACCTGTTTGTCATAGCGGGATTCTTATCTACAAAACAAGCTTCAACTCTTCATGACCCTTGGAATTAGTCACTCAAGCTATGACGCGACACAGTAATCGTCAACGCCTCCTCTTCCTACAGTTAGTAGGACATAAATGTCTCAAAAATGTCAATGTTAAATGTTACAAAGAAGTTTTAACCATCCCAATTGAAGTTCTCTCCTTGAAAATTACTCCTGACAAAACATGTTCGATCGAACAAATCGAGTGTCTGTTTCTTCAAATTTCCAAAGTAGAAAATACGATAAAACTCGTCGTATCTACAGATCTATGAATATAAAAATTTAACCCTCTGGTGGACCTTTAAAATGAACTTCAAAAATGCAGTGATTCGATTAAATGATATTTATATATAACCTTCGCAAGGTAAGGTCAAATAACACATAAGCAGTAAGGTGAGGTCTCTTAGACCCCGACAAATGAATTTCAAAAAAAGCGTCGTTTTCAATAAATTTGGGATAAAGAATAAACAGGATTAAAAGTAACCAAACAGATTTAATTTTATTCGTATAAAAATTCTTTTCTAAAATATGAAGCTGGGATCTCTGAGAACCCCACATTACCTCGCGAAGGTTGATATTCGTCTTTGTCGAACTGGTATGCAGAAACGTAGCGAGATAGAAAATTTCATATAAATCCACGGACAATTATATTATTAATAGCTACGCGTTAAATAATTATTTGCATAAATTTGAGAGGGGTAGCATCGGCCTCGAATTTACTTAGGGGTTCAAGAAATTCTGATCCCCGAATTTACGACTTCCAAATTTCCTCGGGGGTTAATGGCACGCGAGATGACTGTGGTCACTCCTTGGTGCTCCTACACCGGAGAACAGCATCATCGCCCACGTGATAATAAATCAAGTGTTGTCATCGGTCATAGCCGTTTGTTAACGACGCGGGAACTACAATTATTTTAATGGGACACGTCTACCGCCCTGGGAATTCCGTCTCGCTTTACCTCGCGGTGGCCATCGGTATTCGTGACATTGACGAACAGTAGATATCCATAATCTGCGGCACAGCAGCTCGATGCAACTTGTTAATAAACGCTACCGCTCTGCGTATCCACGTATCGATAAGTCGTTTCATCGCCGATGTACAATGCGTCATACGAAATTGCACTGCCCCTCGTAGCTCCCCATGGGCTTATTGTGGCCTTGATGGCGTGATTCTGATTTCTCGCTTTTAGCGTAGACACGCAGAATTTGCTGGACAGAGTACAGTAAAGTCGCGGTATTTTTCCTATCGTCAGTTCCGAGTAGGGAGAAATATCATGTAGAAACACTATTTTTTTATGACTGCGTCTACCGCGCCGAAAGTACAAAAGAAGCCGAACGTAGAAAAGGACAGCATGTAAACACGGATCGCATGGCCGTAGCGTATCGGTGTGAATCACTATTAATCCAATTACAAAACTTCTTTATTTTTAATTATTTTTACAGTGACTCGAATTAATATTCGGACGCTCTAAGAAAGACGATAACTTCTTTGACACATTACCTACCGGTGATTATTTTATAATCGTTGAAACTCTATGGCTCATGGCTGAGGATTTTTTAAACGAATCATTCAATAGCAACAGTAATTTCAATCGTAAACCAACAACTCACCGTCAATAGCAAACTCCATTAATTTCCTTCGGAATTATTGTGTAAAAGAAGATTTTTAAGCTTCCATTTGGTGCAGCACAATTATTGAAAAGCCTATTAATAGGCTACCGGTAGATAAAGTGTTATCATTGTACTATACGATTTGAACTTTCTTCGGAGCTAGGAGCAATTAATTTACCACAGGATGCGAAAAGAAATTTTTTCAAAAATTGCAATTGATCGGAGTTGTGGAGAAATACTAAAAGTTACATTTTACAACTTTTTTATGTGTGTGTGGGCCTATATTGAAAATTTAAAATATATGTTTTGTAGATTTGTGTCAATTCTGTGCACTGTGAAGGTTTCATCGAAATCGGTTCATGTAGGGAAAAAAAACGACAGGCACTGAAAGATGTAAGAATCCTTAGATTTATCGCAGTTAGAGGCCGAAAATCGTGAATACCTGCAATTTTTACCATTTTTAACGTTTGTAGCTCATTGCAACGTCGACCGATTTTTATAATGTGTTTAATCGACTCGGATCTACAAAACGTATTTTTAAAATTTTCTATATAGGCCCACGCACACATAAAAAAGTTGTAAAATACAACTCTTATTATTTTTTCTACAATTCCGATCAATTGCAATTTTTGAAAAAATTTCTTTTCACATCCTGCAGTAAACTAATTGCTCTAGCTTCCCAAAAAAGTTCAAATCGTATAGTACAATATTAATAAAGTTATCGTCCTTTTTAGAGCGTCCGAATATTAATTCGAGTCAATGTACTTTCACTTTCGAGATATTGCCGCTTAAAGTTTTGATTACGAATGCTTTGAAATGGGACATCGGTTAAATTGCATTATTCTTTTGAGTCGTTTGAATTTATTTTTATACATTTTTTTCTGTTAAATATGTATATCCTAAAATTCTTTGAAATTGTGACATGCCACAAATATTACGCAATGAATTTAATGTAAATACATCATTTTAGTCTTCGTACCAAAATGCTCGGTCTTTGCACATGTTGTGACATTTCCTACCTGTTCGAGTTAGTAGGATTATAAAGAACAGTGGACATCGTCCTTCGATCGTTTCATCGGTGACTCATCAATGACTCACATCTCTTTTATGCATAATTAAGCCACGCCCCTTTTCCCCGTGCGTTTCACCCCATAGGGAAGGCTAACGTGTAACAGACTGGAGAAGTACAATACTAACTATTGAGATAACCGAGACAAGAATGGACACGATTCAACAGCTGTTACATTGGTTAGTGTCACTGTAGTTGAGATTAACTACTGTCTAGTTATCATTATAAACAGTCATATATATTTTCACAGTTGTGAGCAAATTATGAAGGGTAGAAAAAAATTTATTTATTTAGGATTGGGGGTTGCAAGCAACCCTTTGAGGAACACTTACCAAAAAATTCAAGAACAATGTTCTGCTATCTATCTAATATATTTGAAAGTTTCAAAATGATCGGATTGGTGGAACATAGTTAAATAATTGAGAAACAAATGAAATTACGCTATCGTATAATAATATAATTAGACTGCAGATCTTTATGCAAAATAAATACTTAAAATAAATACTCTTGACCGATTGCAAGATTTTGTGTATTAATTTTAACACATTACCGACCGGTGATTATTGCATAACTTTGAGAAATCTATGGTACATGGTTAAACACTTTTTAACGGAACCTTCAATAGCAACAGCAATTTTCATTGTGAACTAACAACTCACCCACAATAACGTCATCTAATAGTTTCATTTAAGATTGCAATGTAAAAGAAAATTTCTATGCTTTCTTTTGGTACAGCACGATTATTGCAAATCCTATTAATAGGCTTCCGGTAGGTAAAGTGTTAACATGTTCGCTACCACCGTCACAAATTTGTGACATCCATAATCTGACAGTTTACTTAAAAACAGTCAAATTAATTCTGTGCACTTTTTTTGTTTAAAGTCGTAGTAGAATGCATAATTTTCAGAGAATCCGTGACTTTCTTCTGCTAAACTGTATAAATCATTCAAAATTGGGTACGTTGCATCTAATAAAACTTTCGAACAAGGAAGGTAAGCAACGAAACAAATGCTTGTAGCGAACGTGTTAAGAAGAAGGGGCCTCGTACAAATTTTTTTTCATCCTTTAATGATTTTAATACGTTGAAAATAGTAAATTCATGTTTCTAAATTCTCTTAATCTTTATTCTATTTTAAATTGCACCTTCCCATTTTTGCCATAAGTACATAAAATCCGCAGTCCCTTAATGATTTTAATAGATGAGAAATCATGTATTGGCATTTTCAAGTTTTAAAATTGTTCAACAATTCTGAATTCCATCTACTCAATTTCGCTATAAATGCATTGTTACGTCCTAAGATGGGCGTTTTTAGAGGCAGTATTAATTCGAAGATTTAGATTGCACCTGCTTCACCGGCTTCGATTCGGGTAATTGAGAATTTCTTAGAACTAGCTTTATTTGTGGATGTGGATTTGTTGAAATCGAAGTCAGGTAATTATAAATGACTCGAGAGTTTGATTTCAACAATAAACAAACAAAAGTATATTCCATGCGACAAATTTCGGATACATTGAGTTATTGGGATCTTATTATGAATTGTTAGTATTTACCGTAGAATTGGTTCGCGTAATGCAGCTGCAGTTGTGGCTGACGTAAGTCCAGCGGGTGTAACACCCTTTGAATTTTTCAACAACAACAACACACACTGCTAATTTCAAATGATGACCGACTATAACTGTACGAATGATTTCTAATGACGACTGACTATAACTGTACAAGGATTTCAAATGATGACCGACTTCCAAATGGCGACTGACTAACTAGTCCGTATGAGGAGCCATGCCTTTCATAGATCGATCAATCCATTGTTCTAAGCTTAATCATCATAGGGTGGGTGCATCTTCATCAATTCTTCGTAATCGCTTTTCTTCTCGAATTGTCGTCTGCATTTTGACCGGATGTAGAATTTTCGATTCGTTTTATCATTCTCTTGGCTAGATTACGTACAGTAGCGGATAAAAGTTTAAGACGCTCTAAAAATGACGATAACTGTTTTAATATTCTATTATACGATTTGAACTTTTTTTGGGAAGCTAGAGCAATTAGTTTACTACAGGATGTGAAAAGAAATTTTTTCAAAAATTGCAATTGATCGGAATTGTAGAAAAAAATCTAAAAGTTGCATTTTTAACGTTTTTATGTGGGCCTATATTGAAAATTTAAAAAATACTTTTTGTCGATTTGTGGCAATTAAACATATTCCGAAAATTTTGTCAAAATCGGTCGACGTTTCGATGAGCTGCAAACGTTTAATGATGGTAAAAATTGCAGATTTTCACGATTTTCGGCCTCTAACTGCAATAAATCTAAGGATTCTTACATCTTTCGATGCCTGTCGTTTTTTCCCGAATCAACCGATTTCAACGAAACTGTCACGGTGCATACAATTGACACAGATCGACAAAACGTATTTTTTAAATTTTCAATATAGGCCCACATAAAATAATTAAAAATGCAACTTTTAGTATTTTTTCTACTATTCCGATCAATTGCAATTTTTGAACAAATTTCTTTTCACATCCTGTAGTAAACTAATTGCTCTGGCTTCCCAAAAACGTTCAAATCGTATAGTACAATATTAAAATAGTTATCGTCTTTTATAGAGCGTGTTAAACTATTGTTCATCGATGCTTTTTATTCTAGTTTCTTCTGGACTATCTTTTACATTCTTTAACGATGAATTGGTTTCAACGGATAATTCGTTCGATTATTCGCTCGCATATTATATTTCGTATTATTTCATTTGTTTAATAAAATAGATGCGTTCGTAATTTGTTCGATGAAGTTTTAAATTCAAGATGAGATTAAGTTTTGAATAAATCATATGGTTTGGCCATCCCATGTAGTCTACTGCGAAATGTATCTTATAGATTTTCCTTAATTCTATCGCTCGCGATATGGTGTAATATACGATAATTCAATATTAATTATTAATTATAATATTTGATGTTTTATTTGATGATTGATTTGATTAATTATTATTAGTGGCTGAACCACCGGACATGACACATAAAGATCCGTAGTCTAATTATAATATATAGAGCACCTTCGACATTTATTATAAGCGAAGAAGTGCTATGTACTCTCTAAAGCTTTTCTGTAAAGATTTGCTATAAAAAAAAGTCAGCACAAGATCCTGTAGATGGCATCATTCGCATATCGGATCAGTTTTTCAATCTATAACGAAGCTAGTGATTTTTAGTAAAAATAGCTGAACATTCGAACGCTTGATAAAGGTTATCCAAGAGGAATATTGAAGTAACAATCGTGAAACTATAAGCTGCGGCGACTTTTATGCGTTCCACCACAACTCCCAGACATCAGAAACCATTTTCAATTCTTCTATTGTAAAGATCTTTCCTTTTTTTCTACATGTCATGTTGCTCGTGTTTCTTTTTTTGTCAGCGAACGCATTGTTTAAACTGCGCGTGATATACGAATCATGTTCGCTTCCAGGTGACCAGCTTTACTGCATCCTGTCGCGACGTTAAAACAATTGGTATGTTCGTGCGTTCCGTCGATACATCATCGTGATCGATGCTTATACCGCGCATCTAATTTACGCGAGAGCAACAAGATAAATGAAAACTTGTCGATATTGTCCCCGGTCGAGAGAAACTCTGACGTACGGTTAGAACTCGAACATAGTCTGCTCCTCTGTGAAAGCGTGCACGGTGCTTTGTGGGTAATGGATGGCTCGTCGCTTAGCATTTAATATATATACAATACGGTATTTGTTCGACGAACGTTCCAGTTGAATATCAAGTTTAATCGCCGAACGAATTGTCGGTGAAATCAATTTTTTCCTTGTACATGGTCTATAAAAAATAACGGTTATCCGTTTTAGGGGTGAATCTACATCTCTGGATTGGTGGACATTTGTAAAAAACACTTGCCGCAAAATTGTTTATACAGTGACTCGAATTAATATTCGGACGTTCCAAAGAAGACGACAACTTTTCTAATATTCTACTATACGATTTGAACTTTTTTGGGAAGCTAGGGCAATTAGTTGACTACAGGATGTGGAAAAAAGAATTTTCAAAAATTGCAATTGATCGGAATTGTAGAAAAAATACTAAAAGTTGCATTTTACAACTTTTTTATGTACGTGGGGGCCTATGTTGAAGATTTAAAAAATACATTTACGTTACTTTTTATACACCCTGTACAAAATGTTGTCGATTTTATGGTTTAATATTCTCTTATGTTCTGTCAGGTTTCGATGGTAACCAATTTCTTTCGTATTCAAAACACATTCTTCCATAAAATGCTAACGCGTATTATTCTTTCATGATAAATTAGGGTTAATATTAAACTAAAGTATTCAATTCTGTATTCGAAAGAATTAAAAGATGTTAGTCATAAATCGACCTATAGTTGTTCTTCGATGTTAAACCAAACTTTAACAACAATTTTCTGTGGTATAAACAATTTATCGGCAAGTTTCTTTTACCAATTCAGAAGTGTAGATTCACCCTTACGCCGGACGACCATTACTTTTTATATTCCCTGTACAGGGACCGTCGAAATAAATGTAGAATTTTTGTAGGCAGTCGCATAAACAAGATGCAGGTATAGCAAATACAATCGAAGCAATTGTTGATAAGGTAACTCGCTGTACAGTGTGATTCTGGGAACTGGGACAGGTGAGCAGAAGAATTTGGGTTGCATTAAAGTATCAAGCGCAATTGCACCTGGCTGGTGCATGGGAGCAGCCACGTAAAGAATAAGGTCATAGGAATTTAGGACGCATTATGCCGTATGATTTTTTAATATTTTTACTTTAAAAAGAGCAGTAACCTGTCCCAGTTCCTAGAATCGTCCCGTGTGAGCTACCAATCGTTGAATAAGTGGGAAGATGTAAGCCATGAACCGAAAATACGACCGAAGAACGACAATACTCGAATCGATCCGTGTCTGAAAATGGGCCCCGGAAATCATTGCGTGGTTTGGGTACTGGAAGACGCGAGTTTACGACTTGGGCAACAAATTCCGAAATTCTGAGAAACAGTAGGCGGTAACTCGGAGTCCTAATCGCAAGAGAAGCATCGAATAATTAGGTGTACAAATAAGTTCGGTGCCTTTCGAGGATAGTTTTGATCTCTATCTATAAAAAAAAGGAATACACGAACGGAAACGAGTTACACCGAGTTCCTCGGCAAGTTTCTGTTGCGTTTGACAAGGATTTTCATTGAATAATTTTTCGGCATTCCACTGCGTTCTCCATCGCCGAGATCAAAATTTCCACTACGAAACCTTCGGGAACGCTTCTTGCGTATATTATAGATTACAGCATTTTCACCTAACGCGGAACAAATCATTTTCGTAGCCTCGGCAGCATTTTTCTTTGTCTCAAATGCAAAAGGAATACAGCGTCGAATGTACCAATTTATGTATCGATTAGCGTAAATTTATGTAGTGCGTTTACTAGGGTCAGGTTGATGCTCTAAAACACGAAAGCGGCGGGAGAAAATTTTCATTTGAAATGCGATCGCAATTGAATATATGTAAAGGCACCTAACTTATTTGTACACCCAATAAAAGGAAAGATTAACAGTGAAAAGTTGGCATCATGTAGGAAAAGAAATCTGACAAGGTAATGTAAGGTTACAAGGTCGCGTAGAAGAACGGAGTGTAACGAAGCGTTCTTGAAATGATCAAGAAATCTTCTTGAAACTTGGAGCATGGAGCTGTAGATCGAAAGTTTGAACATCCATTGTGTCAGATGACGAGGCGAAATGTAATTACAACGCTAGTTCATTATGTGTTTCTGTCGAGGTTGAACTCGATAACCTCCAGTTAAGAGGCACGGCAATTGATTCAAGGAAATGAAAAGTCGACCCCAGAGACCTTTCTATTTGTATTCCACGAGTAGGCCCAATAATTTTCTGAAACTTTGCTAATTCGACAGCTAATTGGATTCGTCGCTGAATCTTTAATCAAACTAGTCGCGTTCCTAACGTAGATTTTAATTTTAGCTCGTAGAAGATAAAATATCTAAATAGAATCATGCAAATGTAATTTTCTTAAATCGTTTATGGGAAAATAACACGATAAAGAGAGCATCCAGGGTTGCATCGATGTGATTTCGTTTCTAATCTTTTTCTTCTACAATATTCCATGAAGCGTAATCACCCCGTGTTTTCGTTGAAAGCTAATAAGGGAGAGTAGTCGAATTTAGAACCAAACCTGGGTTGGGCTTAAATTACAGCGCGCAGTTAATTAGGACCACTGATAACGCAGGTTTTTCAAGGTTTTCTATTTTAAGCTCCGCACGCAATTATTTTTGAAACTTCTGATTTTTGAAATCTTGTTCGAAAAGGAATAGGAAGAACTCATACTTGACTTACAGTATATCTTGCTGGCAACACGATGATCCATGTCAATTGTTTATATTTGAATTGTTTATATTTAAGTGGAACGTTATATGTTTTTTAATGAAAGCACAGGTCAGGATGAGTTCACTCGTATACAGGGTGAGGCACTAACTATTGCCACCTACAATAACTCATCAATCAACAGGGGCCGTATCGTAGAGTTAATGTTTTGTTGCTGGGTGTAGTCGTTTTCAAAATGTGAAGGTCACCTTTGTTTTTTTAAATAGAATGCTATATTTTGCTACCTGTTTTCTGATAGCGGCCATTGAGACGAATCCGACGAGGTGCAACACGAAGATCTTCGATGGTCAGCAAAGGTCATTTATGACAAAAAAGGCGAAATAAATTCGTATTTACAAAAGGTGTTCAAAGTGATTGCTTTTCGTATCGATGCAATGGCGCAATCTTGAATTGTACGGCGTGTAGGGTGAGAACGTCGAGGATATCTTTCAGCTTATAAATCTGTAGCTCGCACTAAATTTTGCTCGCATTCTCCGTAAACGAGAAGCATATACTAATCTTACCATTCTTATTAGCGATGTCCTGCGATATCGTCCAGAAGTGTTTATTTGACGTTATGTACCAGGTTTAGATACGCTGAACGAGATATCCCGAACGGTCTCACCCTACACACCGTACAATTGAATACATTTGTACAATAAATGATTGCAGCATGCGACTCGATTAGTGCCGAAGCGATAGGAAATACTACTCGATCCGCGATAAGATTTTTGCAGCATCGGATCGACAACAATAGAAATCGCTTTGAACACCTTCTGTAAATGCAAGTTTATTTCGCCTTTTTTATCATAAATGACCTTTGTTGACCTTCAAAAACCTTCGCGTTGCACCTCGTTCGATTCGTCCCAATAGCCACTGTCAGAAAACAAGTAACTAAACGTTGCATTCTATTTAAAAAAACAGAGGTGACCTTCGCATCTCCGAAGCGACTCCATCTAGCAACAAAAGATTAACGCCACAGTACGGTTCCTGTTGTCCGATGCAACTTTTATTTCGAAAAATTTTATACTGCTATCATACTTTCGGAGTTATCGTAGGTGGCAATAGTTAGTGCCTCACCCTGTATAGCCCAGTGACTTCCAAGGTCGCACAAGATCGGAAATAAGAGAAGGATGAACAAAGGATGAAAAGCGGTACGTCCCACGCATAAGTAGACCGCAGACACGTTAAAAATCCGCCAAGAGCGTCTAACTAAAAAGTCCTATGGTCCTCGAACGATCTTCCAACTGGCCAAGGTCTCCTTTCTCCGAACAATAATTCCAACGCCACCCACGTGTGCAGCCTGGAGTCCCACAAAGCGGTGAATACATCTCTTTTTGGGTTAGCACTCGGATCAATTGCTCCCTTCCGTTGCGTCGGATAGCATCGATTATGCATAACGTTAAACGTGGCCCATATGCGAGTCGTCCGGAAGCGTTTTAAAGCCCTCCATTCGCTTTTTCCTCGTCGGGTCGCGGAATGTAATCTTCGAGGCGTGTTGAAAGACGGGATCCGACGGAATCTGGGTGCTGGGTGTGAGCTGTGCTCGCGCGGCGTTCACCGGGAAAATTCGCCGTCTCGATAGAACGACTCTAATGTAGTTAGCTTCCTGTCGTTTCGCGCTTGGAAAGGGACCATTCCCAGCGATCGGCGATGGTCTCGAGACCCAGATTACCAGAAGCTGAAAAGAACGCGAGCACTATACCTGGCCAGGTGTCCCCTGACCCGTTTCGTGGAAAAACCGTCAGCAAGATGTAACCCGACTCGCCGAAAATTTAACCTGGTCGTTGTTGGCCGGCGACTGTTCCTTTCTACGAAAACATTCGTATACGGTCCACGTTGATCGCGGCATCGCGTCGCTGCTTTGCCTCTTGCAGTCGCCGATGACCTTTCTGTTAACGCAGATACAGTCGTGGACAAAAGTATAAGACCACTTCGTCTCTCTACAGTCACTCGTACATTGGTATGAAATATTCAAAATGTTTCTTCCATTTCACTGTGCAGCAGGGTGGACCTTACTTCTCGACTAACAAATTTTTTTTCGCGACACCCCCGAAAATTGTGCCACTGGACGAAAAAGTAATATACGTGAGAAATTTTAAATTGATCGAATAACGGGAAATCGTGCCGCATCGACTTTGAAAATTTTTTAATTTTGTAACTCGTTTTT
>CM052195.1:237785-253318 GCA_028455805.1 Lasioglossum figueresi
TTTCGGCATTCTTGGAAGAGCTTGTACCACTTATAAACATTTTTTTTACTCAGAGTACACTCACCGTATGCCACTGTCAACGTTTCAAGTATTTCGGAGCACTTAATTCCATTTTCTAAACAAAATTTGATGCAAATTCTTTGATCCATTGTTTTCGACAGCAGAAAATCGCCGAACACGCAAAACGCTTCTAATCTTTCTGCTTCTCACAGACAAACAAAAAATGCTATATAGCTGAAACTGTGAACATACGTTCGGGACGAGTGTACCAGCATAAGAAAAAAAAAGAAAACGAAAATCGACTGTAGGTATCCCGCGAAATTCAAAAAGTCACCTTACTTTTTGATCACACCTCGTATGCAGTTCAATTTATCTTTCGGAATAATAAGGTGTAGAAGAACATGAGTTGCAAAAGGGTGAATTTGATCTGCGAAAGAGTTAATTTGGAGTGCAAAACCTGTATCCGAACGTCGAAGGGTCATCTGGTCTCTAGTCTCGAAGAAAACTAAAAACAGAAGAATTTAACGGCAATTTAATATAAATAAATAAGGCAGTGGCCACAAATGGTACGCGTACCTTACGTTTGGTGCATCCGCCTCACCAATTTTCATGAAAATCGTATGACATTATAGATTTTGGCTAGCAATCCCAGAAATGGCAGCACTGTGGCGCAACAACGCGACCATTCTCGCAAAGAACGAAGTCTCCTGGGGGTTGGCGGTGGTCAGAGAATGTTGGAAGAACGAAGAAGAGAGTCAGTCTCTGGGTTCTTCTATCCCCGTCAGTTAGCCTGGACTGCACTTTCTAATGCTCGAACGCAGTGGATCGGTCTCCGGTAACCAGATTGCTTCAATTTCGAGGAACGACTCGAACGAGCAGTCGGTGCTCTCCCGGTACCATGGATATGGCTGGGATCCGTCCGCGTGCAAATTTACGCGGAATCGTGGAAAAGTAACTTCCTGGGTTTAATGCATCCAGCCCCCGGAGCACTTCGGCTCCGTCTCTGCTACTTCGTAGTCGACGTGCGCGTCGGTTACGTTGAAACGTGTGGAAATAAACGGAACAGGAGCTTCTGGGCGTCGAAGAAGCGAAGCGACGTTTCGACGTCGCGTTGGCATGCCTTGCCAAACCAATACCTTGACAACCGAAGGGACAGGTTGTCATCTCTTTTTCTCTACCGAGTCACTTAATTATCGAACGGCCGAATGTCTATTCTTCCCGTCGCGTTCTACTTGCTTGATTGCTCTTAACGGGGAAGGGTAGTCACGTGACAAAACTAAAAAGGAACTAGAATCTAACTAGATCTTGGGTCGAAACATGGGTTTGCGGGAATAGATTTTTTGTCCTTATTTGTGCGAATTTTGGGCTGAGCGAGGGCCCATTCTAAAGAGGAAGGTTAAATGCACCGCGCTGAACCGATGATTTAACGAGATTATGTTTAGATCTGATAATACAAGTGTCCCAGGTAGAGCAAAAATCGAGGAAAATACTCGCAGATTCCAATGTATTTTTCTGTCTCTAAAAGATTTTTTTAACTGACGCGATGCGGTTCAGCGCGGCGCATTTAACCTTCCTCTATCGAATAAACCTTGGTGCAGCTCAAAATATGCTCGTATAAGGATAAAAAATCTATTCCCGTGATCGCATTCACGTAGCAGAGATTTCCCCATATTTCGTTCACGAAGACAGAGGTTCTCTCCGACGCAGAACAAGTCTAGAGCCAATTTTAGTTCAGCTAGTGAGACGAGATGGCGCCTAGTCAGGACTGTCAACGTGGAATCATAGCAACAAACGTACGAAAGGCTCGAATCCACTCGGATCCATTAATAGCGATAAAGATATTAATAAACAAAAGAAAAAAACGTGGAATCATAGCAAAACTGAAGCGTTAGGCTGACACATATGTATGTCTATCAGTGTTACCACAAAAAAAACTTTTTTCTGCACAGCGGTAGGTAACACTGATAAATACTCTAAAATCTGAAATTTATATGGGTATCCTTCCCTCTCAAAGGGCATCATTGGATAAGGGTGGGCGGTGTGATACACGATTAAACGTATACATATACTATTTGAATAAATATTGGAAGAAAGAGATTAAGAAATTGTGGGATGATTATGGACAGCTCTAGAAGCCAAATTGGGAAACAATTGCCCCACTTGAATTTTATAATAATTAAAATTTAGAAAATATAGGATATTTTGGTCAGATTTGATTTACGTGTTCTCCACAGTAGAAAAAATTGGTAAGTACCATTTTCATTTTCATTAACAGGTCCGTTGATAACAACAAATTGTCTGCATCCAAAGGACCCCGCGCTAATCATATGGAAAATCTATCCCGGTAAAATCAGTTGGATTTTTCATATGTTGTAGCTTATGATCTACCGAACAAAAGATGTAACGGGCACAAAGCTCGATAATGGACAGTTATCGAGTTATAATCGGTCAAACATGACAAATTCGAGCTGCCGAATACTCAAATCTCTGGAAGTATTTATTTTTAGGAAAAATTTTTGAGACAAAAATAGTAGGGTTTCACAAAATCTGTTGGATGGTGTCATTATTTTTGAATTTTGAATGACCCTGGAAAGGTCCGTGAACAGAAATCTTTCACAAAAATCTTTGCGTGTCACGGCAAAGATAAGGACCCCACGGTTCGTCACTCCCGTAGTATTTTTTTACTCCAAACCCTCTCTGCTATGTGTGTGTTTGTGTATGTGTGCGTGCGTGCGTGCGTGTGTGGATTAATACAAAAATGACCTTATTATGTATTACTCGTTCGGATTCTGTTGCGGCGGTCTCTGAGCGGCATCTAATATTCCGTTTAATAACGATGAAGAAGGATAACGAACATTGGCCTGGTGTCGTGCAAATCCCAAGTTATCTGTCATGTTTGACCGATTATAACTCGATAACTGTCCATTATCGAACTTTGTGCTCGTTACATCTTTTGTTCGGTAGATCGTAAGCTACAACATATGAAAAATCCAACTGATTTTTTCGGAATAGATTTTCCATATGATTGGCGCGGTGTCCTTTGAATAAGTGTCCGGTGACTCGTGGACGGGAGTATACAATGGAATAATTCTAGGTCGGAAGAAATGTTCACTTCTCGAGTTAAAATATCTTCGACTGCAAATGGTTAAACCATGAACCCCATAAAGTTCCAATGAATCTGATCTCGATGAGAGTCACTGTACATCGAGATTTCACAGTTCCCACCATCTCCTCGGAAGTCTACGAATAAGTGGTAATCCAATAAAGACCAAGATCCTCCTAACGAAACGCAAACAACGAACAGTGTCAGTTTCGAAACGGAATTTCGCGTGATCCCGACAGCCATGGAACGAGTGCTTCGCCGTTCAACAACAAGTTTCGTTGTTCCATCTCCAGGACGTCGCGACGCGACCGTGCGTGGGCAAGAAGTAACCGGAAAACTCGATATTCGTAAAGCTGGGTCACCGAAAAGTCTCCGTGAAATCGAGAACACGGTCCCTTCTTCATAAAAGTCGGGCGGGTCACGGGTTATAGGCGCGTGTTACCTGTAAAAAGTGGCGCATCGGTGCATCCCGGCAAAGCAATAAAGACGGGGGCGTGATGTCCGACAAGGGAGCACCAGTTCCAGGACATCTCGTTTGCCGGCGCAGCGGAATAGCGTATCCGCGTGCCGGCACCCTGCTCGACCTGAATCGGCCCGGCTCGGCCCGATTCGGCTCCATCGTTCCGTCTGAATAATTTCTGGTATCTCGTTGACCCATCTAGGGTGAGACACGTAGGAAGAGATACAGGAACAAAGGGACGCGCTCGCGATAACGCTCCGCCACCTTTGGCGCCTGCCTCCGCATCCTCGCCCAGGCGAGGGCGAAAGTCGGAGACGAATGGTTGGATGCCGCCACGCATAGCAGCTGATTCTCTCCCAAATTCGGCGGGAAATCGATACGATAAAGTCGCGGTATTTTGCGAACGGCTATGTTCTGCACGGAGAAATATCGTGCAGGGACACTATTTTGTTATGACCGACAAGGAGACCGCACAGCCTGTCTCTCACGGATTTCGTTTAGATTTTACAGAATTATAGATCTCGTTCCCCCGATTACGAAAATACCCCATTATAGGGGCAGACTCTCAATAGTTTTCGAGATATTTGCAATTTCATAACCGTAAAATGTCTGTTTAGTTCACTTTTCAACCAATAATAATTGGTGTTCTGTGGCGTAGCGGCAGCGAGCTGAACTTCTACGCCGCAGGCCCGAACTCGAATCCCTTCGTGGTAATGTTTAAACAAAATTTTTACACGTAAAAATGCATTTTAAATTAAATATTTTTATTCGCCAAAGAGCTAATTGAAAACGATAATTATTATTTTATAGAAGAAACGCTAGACCTGTTACTACATACACAAAATACAATAATTATCTTTTGTTTATGTAGTAATAGATCTAGTGTTTCTTCTATAAAATAATAATTATCGTTTTCAATTAGCCCTTTGGCGAATAAAAATATTTTATTTAAAATTTATTTAGCATTGAAAATGCATTTTTATATGTAAAAAATTTTTTAAAAATTACCACGAAGGGATTCGAATTTGGGCCTGCGGCGTAGAAGTTGAGCTCGCTGTTGCCACGCCACACCACTGCTTGGTAAGAAACTGAACTAAACTGATATTTTGTGTCTGCACCTACATATAATGGGGTATTTTCGTAATCAGGGGAACGAGATCTATAAATCTGTAAAATCTCAACTAAATCGGTGAGGGACAGGGCTGCGCGGTCTCCTTGCGAGTCCGCCGCGCCGAAAGTACAAAGGAAGCCGAACGTAGAAAAGGACGGCATGTAAACACGGATCGCGCTGTCCTTCCTTGCGTCCAAAACTTTCGTCAATTAAACCACTAAATACAGTTGAAATTATATCGTGTTTAGTGTCATTTTTATCAGAAAAATGCCATAAATAAGTTGGAGAAAGATCCATAAAGAAAAAGAAAAAGTAGATAGCAGTTCCCTTAACCTCTTGCCGTATTACAACGAGTCACACTCGTCGTGAAGATGTTTAACACTAGATTGCCTAAGGAAGTCATTTTGACTGCTTTCCAATATATATATATATGTTATACAACCTGTATTGCCCAAAAGCAGTCGTTTTGACTACCTGGGAAATTTTAAATAATCAAATGACTATTATTATTGAATCGAGTAAATTTTTTATATGGCCAGTTCGGCTCTGGATTGGAATAACAGTTTATATTTTTTTTTATTACCGTCACACGATAACATACAAGTTCATGATAAATTGTCGATTCGAGCATATACTTGATAAGTTGCAGTTGTTCGATAACTAAAGTAGTACTTGTTATTCGAATCTTTATGCCAGGCCTGCCCACGCGCCTCGTTCCCCTTGAACGCGTTACGTATGACTGTAAATAATATTAAAAATATTAAAAATTAATTTTAAACAAATTTCTTTACACGTTAGTTATTCTTTCACGATGCAGTCATCTTGACTGCTTTGGGGCAATATAGGTATATACTAAGTTTCAGTCTTTCTAGCGTTAACAAAGTCTAACAAATATGAAAGTTACCCGTTTCTTTTTAAATGAAATAAAATTTGATTCTCGCTTGTAATCAATATTTAATCATTCAAATAAATGTAGCCTGTACAAAAAATATAAATTTTCTCTTCTCTTCTGTGACTTTTTTATGGATAACGATTAGGTTTCGACACTCTCCGGTTGCGTGTGCACAGCTAAGGAGATTGATTCACTGTTGCGTTTCACGGGAATGCGGTGCATCGTATAAATTAAGAAGGATTATAATTATCAATTTTGTGTTATTATATCTTGTTGCAAGTACTTTTTAAATCACCTTTGTGTTTTGTGTACATACACAATGCACTGGTTTTAACAAAAATATTGTTGTTTAATGCGTTCGCTATCCCCTGGTTCCGGACAGAACAGTTTTCCCTACTGTCGGACAGTACAAATCTCGATGTGTTTCCCTATTTGTATCACTGTTTACTATTTTGGTTTCACTGGGTAAAAGATACATCTAAATAACATGAATAATAACTTAGGAAGTAAGTTTAAGCGGACCAAAACACTGAAACCAAGAGACATGAACCTAAACTAGGAGACTCTCTGCGTAGTGTGTTTCCAACATTGTTAACTTATAAATAGATTGCGGTTTTTTATGCATTTATGACATCTGAAAATTTTCAGAAAATGCTGAAATATAAAATTTGATAGAATATGGTACGATTTTTATTTATTAAAATTTAATTTCTTAAAATTTGCCTACAAAAAATTGAAATTGGCATAAACATCCGCAGTCTGCTTGTAAATAATGTAGAATGAAAAGACTAAACTTTACATATGATAGAAATCGGATATAAATGAAAAGCAACTTCATTTGGTAATACTTCACCGCCTAGGATTAACGCTCCGAAAACGAGTATAGCGTTCGGTGATATGCTAATCCTTTTATTGCCCGAGATTGTCCAAGAGAAAACACGAATACGCACGCAACACTGTTCCGTACGAAGGAGCGAGGAAAAGAGACGTATGAAGAAAACTCGCAAAGAGGGTCGTATGCAATATACGTTTACATGAACTTTTTACAGTCGCATTCTATCCACTTGTGAAATGATATTCTAGATATAAACGCAATAAGTATGCTCGCGTGCGTGCAGGGGTCGGGTAAAGAAGGGAGAGAAGTGTTATTTATATCTATGATGGTATCGCGCGGCGTGTATAGAACACTGAATTATAGAAATCGGAATAATCATACAAAATGTTTACGAAACACGTTACATGTCACTGTCTGCCCAATACCGGCAAGGACAGGTGTCTTCAAAAACGAGAGTTTTTTAATTTCTAAATAATACCACAGATTCTCTCTTCTACGAATGGAACGCAAAATGATTTGTCTAGATTGAAAAATTAAGTTTTACAGAAAAAAGCAGTTTTTATTTCGAAGCACCTCACCAGAAAATCTGAGAAAATTCATAGACAATACTTATACCTATACACTGATACTGTAAAAATATAAATTATATTGCCCTTAAACATCAATACGAAATCTGCAGTTTTTCGATTCCTTAAACGATTTTCTGTAACGAATTCTGTAAACTTAAAAATCAAAATTAATTGGATCACGTGTATGTGGGTATTTGACATCTGTTAGATTTTTTTCAAAATAGACTAAAAATATAAATTATTTTGCCCTTAAACTTCAATACGAAATCTGCAGTTTTTCGATTCCTTAAACGATTTTCTGTAACGAATTCTGTAAACTTAAAAATCAAAATTAATTGGATTACACTTATTTGGGTATTTGACATCTGTTACATTTTTTTCAAAATAGACCAAAAATTAATTTTTGTTCATTTCACTTCATAACTACGCCCTCCCGGTCGAGATACAGTATCGAATGGCTCTGACAGACCATTTAATTTGGTCCAAAAGCATTTTTGACCATCTATTTGACTATACCATTTGTTTTTTTATAGTAAGTTGAAATTCTAAATAATGTTCACTAATGGGTGGACACCCCTGCCATGAAACAGTGTGAACTTCATCAGCTCCAAACATGAGGGTTAAACGAACTACTTTGATTTCCTAGAATCGATGAGCTCGCCGGGTCGACGGACAAGGCGTTGATAATCGAATAATGGACCAAAAGCTCCGATAACATTTTCAGTTTAATTAGTATCGAGTGTTCGGCGAGCGGACACGGGAAAACCAGAGAATTCCCTAAAACGTGATACTATTTTCTAAGAAAATTCCACACCGCTGCGGATCGATGCACTTCTCGCCGTGACCCAATAAAACGACGGGAAGAAAGAAGAGCCGAATCTACATTCTAGGCAACAGGATCCTCTCACGGTGTTTGCTTCGCGGCAGCGTCAACAAGAGCATCCGTCTGTATCATAACGGGGAGTCCTTGGAAATAATTTGAACCAACGGAGCCGAAATCAATAAAGCAGCCGGCGCTCTGGCCTAGCTGGTCGGGCCGGACGGAAATTCAGCAAGAGCTGAAATAAAAAAAAACAAGCTTCAGCAGCGCCATTTCAAATACAGTGCTCATTTAAATTTACGAAATCTGTTACATTTAAACTTGCACGATCTGTCTGTAACCCTAACGCTTACAAGAGAACGTACCGAAGCGATGCACGCCGATTTTGATGAATCTTTGGGGAAGTGTAGTTCTTAGAATAATTTCGAAGACACCGTTCATGCACAAGAGAACCGTAGCAAACGAGAAACTAAAAACTTTACATTTACCTAGCTGTGGCAGCAAGTAGAAACAAATAAAAAGTTATATAAAAAACTAAAAGAATTAGAGTTATGCCGATTTTCTACGTTAGAGATACACCTCTGGCGAGTATCTAAATGCATCAACCCTTGTGTAGCCAACCGGGCTCCGTTTACCGCATTTCTTTTAAATTTTTCTGAATGTCCATTCTCAAACATGTTAAATACAGAAGGTTTTAAATAACCTACAGATTCTGGTTAGCTACATAAGGGTTAGAACAAAAACTGGGCAATTTTTCGTTGTGCGTCAGCGATATTTCCTTTCATCGGCCTTGTTCCTCAGACATTCGACTACATTGGACAGCAAAAATTGTATGAATTGAGAAAATTTTGTAAATACTCGTTCTGCGTGGCCGCTCCGCGCGATGGCGAACATAAATGCGGGCATAACACGTAAGCTCCGCCACGAGGAGGGGGCTGACCAGGGAAATAAAATTCGTGGCGACGAGGGAACGTGTGAAATTCTAATTGCGCCGAACGACGGCGTTGCTCCCGGTTCTCGTTTGTTAAACAAGTCGCATATTGACGTCACTCGGCCACGCAAGAACCACGACGGCGGGGCACACAGCACAGACGCGCGCCGCCCTGTGAACCAACGGAAGCAATTTGGACGAAGACGCGTGACGGGGGATGCACAATGCGGCTGTTCCGGCTAGCATCTCGTACTCGTACCCCCAGAAGTCCCAAAGGTATCGACACACATTTACCGGTGCATATTTTTCGACGAGGCTTCCTCCTCGGGACGCGTCGCAGCGAAGGACGCCCAGAATCTGGGTCATTCTGTATGCATATGCGCGCAGATGCACCCGGTCCTGCACCCAAATGCCCCAATGACCCGGTTCGCGAAAGCCACCGACGCGACGTAGCCTCGGCACTCTATGACGCGCACACTCGCCGAATCAAGGTAACCCCCCTACCCCTAACCTCCCTTCACCACTCTTCCACCTCATCTACGAACCCGCCGATACACTCTCGCTATTAGCCCACTTGTCTCTTCCTTCTTTGTTGCCTGTTTACTCCGCCTCGGTCGCCATTCTTCGCGCGAACCTTCCCGCCGCGCCGGAGAACCGTGCTCGAGGACCTCAGGAAATCGATCGCTCCATGCATTATAGATACACCAGCTAATCATGACTAGCGATGGTTTCGGAGGTCTCGCTCCGAGCTACCAACCGGGATTATTATTGCTCTGCGGTCAGCTTAGACGTCGCTCGGCTTTGCGGATGCTTCCATGCAAGAGGTCCTTTATCAATGGATTTTAACACAACAACATCGTTAACAAGCTATACAACGAGAAATACACCGTGAAAAAGGAAACGCAATTCCTTCATAAATCGTCTTCACTATCGAAATTATCCAACAGCTTTTCCTTTTGGTCATATGACATTTATGCCTGCATAGACAACGATCTAAAATTTGTGAGAACGTCTTCGGTGATCGCCAAAAGTCACCAAACTTTCTGGTCTATGCAGATGTTTCCAAGTCAGAGGTCTTTTATCAATGGATTTGTACATAACAACATCGTTAACAAGCTGTACAACGAGAAATACACCGTGAAAAAGGAAACACAATTCTTCATAAATCGTCTTCACCGTGAAAATTATCCAACAGCTTTTCCTCCTGGCCATATGACATTCGTGCCTGCATAGACAACAATCTAAAAGTGAGAACGTCTTCGGTGATCGCCAAAAGTTACCAAACTTTCGAGTCTATGCACATACTTCCAGGCCAGAGGTCTTTCATCAATGGATTTTAACATTGAAAGCTAATACGTCGTTAACAAGTTATACAACGAGAAATACACCTTGGAAAAGGAAACACAATTCTTCATGAACCGTCTTCACTGACAAAATTATTCGACAGCTTTTCCTCCTGGTCATATGACATTCGTGCCTGCATAGACAACGATCTAAAAGTGAGAACGTCTTCGGTGATCGCCAAAAGTCACCAAACTTTCTGGTCTATGCAGACGTTTCCAAGTCAGAGGTTTATTATCAATGGATTTGTACATAACAACATCGTTAACAAGCTGTACAACGACAAATACACCTTGAAAGGGAAACACAATTCTCAGTGAATCATTTTCCAATAGCTTTTCTTTCTGTCCATGCGAAGTTCGTGTCTGCATGGACAACAATTTAATTTCGTGGATAATCAATGGCCCTTCACATTCTTCGGAAACAGGTTAAAGATGCAACGGCATCTTAATAGAAATGTCGTGAACAATTAATCTCCTGCAAATAGCTTTTATATTCGTAGACCAGTGAACGATCGATAGCTAGCATGGCCATTTTACTGGTTACTAAAGATTACCGAAGCCTTTTCAAGTGCATCGATGACCTCTCCGGTGGTCATTAAAGTGTATTGGAACCCTTACAGTGGTTTCGAAGAACCACACGAATCCTCTTTCAACAACGTTCCAAAAACCTTCAAGACTTTTCACGCACCATCAACTGTTACAGGTCAGAGATCGTCAAAGGGTTTTAGAGGACGATGGGAAAAGGTACCTGAAGCAGAGATTAGCTGAAAGTAATTGAAAGAGACGAAATATTCAAACGGGAATAAAGTGGTTTGAAATGATCGTAACGCGAACGAGAGGCAAAGACAAAAATGGTCAAAGTTGGGTAATTGAAGGTGATCTTGCGAGGAGATTAGAATACCCAGCAGTTCTACAAAGAGTGGCCCAACTATTTCTGAATGTAAAACTAAAATGGGAAAGCTTATCTTTAATTGGATTATAATTTCTACGTTCTTCGATTCGTAGCAGTAAAATTGCTGTTCCGTAACGAATTTTTCCGGATTTCTTGAGATTCTCAATTTCTTCGTACATGTTTGCCTAATTCGAAAAAATAATCGTAATAAGTAGACTGTGGATTTTATGCATTTATGACAAAAATGGATGGATGTAAATTAAAACAGAAAAAACATTAAGATTAATTTTTAAAGAAATTTTTATATGGTTTCTGCGTCTTGTGATCGACGAAGAAAATTTTTATTTTGCACAAAGATCCGCAGTCTAGTATTTAGGCACAACTATCGTAACAATATAAACGTGGTCATCCGGTAACTTCAATATAGAAGCAGCAATTTGAAATTTCCAAAATTTTCAAAAATCGACTTCGCAGTGAAAAATTTCGAAAAAATTCGCAGTCGTGTGTGCTATCAGGTAGAATGTTCATGAATTTTTTCGTCGTTTTGGTAATTGAAACTTGCCGCAGAAGGTTTTTTTGGCGGTAAAGAACACTTTGAATACGGAGGGTGGGTACATTTGACCCCCTCATTCGTTTGCCTTCCGTTTCTTGCAATCGATACAACAGAACACTTTTATTCCACCTAAAGATCAGCACTTTGTGCACTAAACCATGTACATACATACAGTAGCGGACAAAAGTTTAAGACGCTCCAAAAAAGACGATAACTATTTTAATACTGTACTATACGATTTGAACTTTTTTTGGAAGCTAGAGCACTACAGGATGTGAAAAGAAACTTTTCCAAAAATTGTAATTGATCGCAACAATTGTTGAAAAAATATTAAAAGTCGCATTTTCAACTTTTTTATGAGGGCCTATATTGAAAATTTAAAAAATAAGTTTAGTCGATCTGTGTCAATTATATGCACTGTGACAGTTTAATCGAAATCGGTCGGTCCGAAAAAAACGGCAGGCATCGAAAGATGTGAGAATCCTTAGATTTATTGCAATTTGAGGTCGAAAATTTTGAAAATCTGCAATTTTTGCCATCTTTAAACTTTGTAGCTTATTGCAACGTAGGCCGATTTTGACGAAATTTTCAGAATATGTTTAATTCGCACGGATCGACAAAACGTATTTTTTAAATTTTCAATATGGCCTACATAAAAAAATTAAAAATACAACTTTTAGATTTTTTTCTACAATTCCGATCAATTGCAATTTTGGAAAAAATTTCTTTCCACATCCTGTAGTAAACTAATTGCTCTAGCTTCCGAAAAAAGTTCCAATCGTATAGTACAACATTAAAATAGTTATCGTCTTTTTTAGAGCGTCTTAAACTTCTGTCCGCTACTGTATATTTGAGGAAAAGTGTTGTATGTAGGAAAATCTAATCGAAATTTTATAAACGGTCATTTTACCGGTCGTGGTAGGAATAGTGTTGATAACTATACCACGCCTCGGAAAAATGGTCGATGAAACCGTCTGCTTACACGAAACTCGGACCTGACCCCTTTCTTTTTCGGTCGGTGAGGATAGAATTTGATCGATCAAACCCTAAAGAGGATTATTATACACTGACGTGTTCTGCTGACGTAATAGGCGACGCGGTTTGTGTGTTTTCCATTTCCGTGTGAAATTCTCCCTTTCTCGAGTATTTACGTAATGACGCGGTGACCTGTTTCAGCTGGCGCTTAAGTATGTAAATTGTGCGGAATTACTATTGTGCCGCGCGTTAAGCTTCTTATTCAAATTGTTGCTTTTAATCTTTTCTCGCCGGCCGGCCCTAACACGTTTTGGAACAACGGCGGCGCGATTAGTTTCTCATAAATGTTAAACCGTCCCTCGTGGTCCTAGGCGCTGTATGTCTCCCTCCGTACATCCTGTTTCGTGGAAAATTAAATTTCGTGGAAAATTTTGCACGCGAAGACAATTAATGTAACGAGTTTGAATGACAATTTTATTTCGTGCACCGTGTCCACTTCTCTCTCTCTCTCTCTCTCTCTCTCTCGTCCTTCGTAACAGCACTCTTTGTGCTCATTATTTACGTTAACATACGACAGAAACGAATGCATTAAAACATAGTGCACTGATTACGATGGAATTATTATAGACGAAGAGTGTGTGTCAGAGGCCGGAGACTCGAGGAAAATAATTATGGAAGATTTGATGATGCTTCATTGGTTCATCCCCTGTGCTAATACACATACAGTACGGGAGACTGGGACTAGTTTAATGTGGTTATTCTTATATGTGGGTACAGTGATGTCCGCATTACTGTCCTGTGTTTATACTACGTTCTAAGACGAGTGCCTACCCACTCCACTGGCGGTTAACGCCGCGCCGCGCCGAAGGCGGCAATGATCGATCTCGGCTCGGGTATATCGGTGTAAACACCACACATTGACTCGAACGAATCGAAATTTTCAACTTTCTTAATTTTCATTATTTTTTTTAATGAAAAGTCACTATCGTATCTCTGGCATTTTTCTGATTAATATAAGACCAAACACGATATAATTCCAATTGTATTTAGTGGTTAAATCGACGATTCAAGTTTCGGTCGCAAGGAACGACAGCGTATTGGAAAGAAAGAGACTGCGGCTTCTCTTTTGAATTTCATTCTTCCTTCTCTATGTTCGGACTCTCCTTCGAATTTCATTCTATCCTTCTCTATGTTCGGCTTCTCCTTTGAATTTCATACTATGCTTCTCTATGTTCGGCTTCACCTTTGAATTTCAATCAATCCTTCTCTATGTTCGGAATCGTCTTTGAAGTAACAAAACTACGATCCAGGATCCAGATTACTGTCAATCAAAAATACGACTGTTTGACAGTGATCTGAACATTACTGTATTCTAGTTTAATGAGGTTAGTCGACTAATCGATTCTAATTGTAATACTATAAAGTAGTGGATGATGCTTTCCGCGATATTGAAACATAAGAATGACCATCTCACCATGTAATGTGTTGTCGTGATCGAAACTTGCGTATTATACCAATAACAATACAAAATCTACAAACATTGGCGGTAAGTAAATATTTTTGTTTCATTCTATGGATACGAAACTGACACAATACCTCGTACAATACTTAAATGCGTGGTAATCGGTTAGATATCAACGTACTTAAAATAATATAAACAATCTTGTGAACAATGGTACAGTAGTGTTTAACGGAGACTCTGAATCACCCTTCGATTGCTAAGGGTTAATTCTGTTTTAGAATAATTTTAATTTAATAATAAAATTAACGTAGGGAAGACCGGGGCTAGTTGACTAATGAGGTTAGTCGACTAATCCATTCTAATTGTAATACTATAAAGTAGATGGTGCTGCTTTCCGCGATATTGAAACATAAGAATGACTAGCTCATCATGAAATATGTTATATCAATAAGAATAAAAAATCTTAAAACATCGGCGGTAAGTAAATATTTTTGTTTCGACTATTTATCAATTTTTGTTCATTAAGCAATGCTTGATATTTTTTCGTGATCAGTTTATGGAAATATGATACGTTGACTATAATTTGAGGTATTTTATTTTATCCGGTGCATCGAGGTTATGCACGTGTGGCCCTTGCAACGATAAAAATGTCGAACAGGGCTACTTGACTAAGCATAGGATCTACGTCATTTAAGAAAGATTCCTTATCCTCAGAATCAGATGATGATTCAAAATGCTTGATCTGCAATGAATCTTACACTGATTGCGTTTGCGATGAAAATTGAGTGCAGTGCACACGTTGCAGTAAATGGGACTCACGAAAAATGCATCAGATGTGTGTATTAACTGTGACTCGGATGACGGTTTGTGAGCCTAACTTGGCTTAATTTTGCCTACAAATCATCATCTGGCTCACTACGGTAGATATGTATGAACAAATAAAAATGTAAGTATTGTTAATACCGTTATCTTTTCTTAAACACTCAACTGTAACTGTTAAGTCGACTAACCCCATCAGATATGTCAACTAACCCCATAACCGGGGTTTGTTGACTTATTGCTCTCGCTGATCTAAATTTGATTAAAACTGCAACTAGGTTCGATCAAAGCGATTTTCAAAATTAAATCTGTACACCCAAGTCAATGTGCAAACTTTTGGTGTATAAGTCAGCAAAATACTAATGGTTCATTGGTAAAAATTAAGTATGTTCAAAGTTAGTCAACTAGCCCCGGTCTCCCCTACCATTTTTGCCTCGTTCAAAATATGCCAAAAATGAATGCCTCGGACAAAAGAATGTTTAGAATTGGAATTTCTGTATGTCAGTATTGATAAATTGACTGCGGCTGTTTATATAATATAATTTCCAACTTTTGTAGGCAAACTTTAAGAAAGTGGAATCATGTAAAATCTTATATTTAGTGGTAGTAGTCTTCGTAGTTCTGAAATAAATAAGAATGTTACTAAATTCTGTGGAATTTTATATTCTAGCAGTTTTCGAACATTTTTGGAAGCCATTAATGCACGAAGACCCACAGCCCATTAAGGACTGCGTCTCCTAGGCAGACGACACTCGCGTGTGACTGCAC
>CM052195.1:261575-271925 GCA_028455805.1 Lasioglossum figueresi
CCTATTTTTGCCATACTTGCATAAAATCCGCAGTCTACTTATAAGTTTAACAATATTAGAAATCCAAACGAAGGAACAAAATAATCAACAGTATAATACTAGTTAACTTAAATAAACGTTAAACTTTGGTATATGTTTATGAGTAAACTGCGGATCTTTATGCAAAATAAAAATGTTCTGCATTGATTGTGGTTAGCAGGAGTAAAATAAAAATTGAATTCATTCATTAATGATTTTGTTGCATATACTTATACATAGATAGCGTTGAAATACTCTTTAGATCCACTGAATATTTTCCATCGAGTATTTTCAGCAGAATCCTTGCTTTGGGCTTCGGCAATGCCGCGATCCGCTTGATTAGGATCAAGGTTGCGAAAATCTAGCGGCATGCTTATCAATGCAGATGGGTTAAGTGTACTTGTTACGGTTTGAGTGTTCCAGTACTCGTTAACGCTACATCTACCGAGCGGTCTGGTTCGAAACGACCGGCTTCTAATTTAGGGGAGGAGCCATTTTGCAGAGTGCAGCTTCGTTGCTGTCCGAAATTCTCCATAAACGAATGAAACTTCCGTTTGAAGTTCACGCGTGGAACTTCGTCGGAACGTTATGAGGATGAATGCCGTACGGAAGATAGTTCGTGGTTCTCAATTTTCTTTGTTACTTGATGAACGACGTTCGACGTTCAGAACACGAAGCATCACCCTAGTTAATGGTGCAGACGTAGGCGTGACCCGGCTAGAAGCAGCGATCGTATTTCATCCTCTTTCTATTTCCCTGTGGGAAAAAACCGCCGGAGGTCCATACACGGGTCGTGTGTAAGTCGATACCGATGCTCTTTTTATACGGAATTCACTCGACATCTGTTCAAAGCGACTCCGAGAACACCCTGTGCGCATCGTTAATGTTCACGGCGAGTTAATTGTGGAATCATCGCCGCGAGTCCATCAAGATGTTCGCCCATTAAGCAAATACGCGTGAAATAATCCTTTGCCGAGTAATGGGGAAAGAAATATCTTTCTGACCCATATGTCCTGATGATTGCACCACTTAGGCTGCGCTGCTTTCCGTTAGAAAATAGCCAACGCTCGCTGAACATGCCTCGCCGAGCAGCCTGTTACCAGTGCATGTGGTACCATTTTCATCTTCCTTACAATTAAATCACGGATCCTTCTGCGGAGTCGAATCTGCATCCACTAACTGACGAACGCAGGAGTCGCATAAACGAATGCTCACCATGTGTTCTAATCGTTATAATTGTTCTCATATTATTCTCTTGTTCGATCTAGATTCTTATCAGCGCATGTAGGGGGATGTCGAGGCATTTTTTATTTTATTAACTGGGATGCAGCTTGTAAAGCAATCTGAACAAAATTAAGAACATTGCTTTCGACGACTTGTCACCACCGAATTTATATGAAACAAGCGTCTCGAAAATTCGTTACGAGCAGACTGCGGATATTTACGCATTTATGAAGAAATTGATTAGGTAAAGTATAAAACAGTAAAAGATTAAGAAAATTCAAGAATGTTGTGTTGTTGCTTTTAATATAAAAAAAGTCTTTAAGGGATGAACTCAATTTTTGTGTTATACCTGCTACCCACAATTAATGCGGAACATTTTTATTTCGCATAAAGATCCGCAGTCTACTTACGAGAAATATTTATTTCTATTCATAGAAAAAAAATATTAGAGAGAAGAGTTCTATTTTTAAAGGAAGCAAATATGGTGATATAAAAGAATGTTCCGATTGTTGTCGTTTTCAAAATCTTCTGAGGGTCATCGATGATTTTTAATCACGTAAATTTAATAATTCACGAAATCTTTGATTTGCGTGCTACGTAGAGAAAGCTTTTAGGAAATAATTATTAGACTGCAGATTTTATGTGTTCGTGAGAAAAATGAACAGACGATGTACAGGGTGGGGCAATAACTATGAACACATTAAATATTGCCGTATTTGTAATAATATGAAAAAATGTATACAAACGAACATCGAAATAATTTTCATTCTTCTTTGGATAATATCTCGTTATCTGTTAGGTTTAGGGCATACGAAGGTCAATACATTTTTACTCAGAATTCGATAATCTATCGATTCATGATACGGAAAGTAGGTCTTTCTATTTACAAAAATCAAGGTGACCTTGAAATCTCCTCTATGCATCCACCCACGCAGAAAATGTTTGTGTCACGGTATGTCTCTCTCTATACCGTGTATGTTTTGTATACAACATTTCTTCATATTATTACAAATAACGGCAATATTTAAAGTGGTCATAGTTATTGCCCCACCCTGTACAACACTGCAGAGATATTACAAGGATTTACTAAAATTGCTAAAGGGGCGAACAAATTTTTATTCCATTTTTGTTTCTTACAAATGACAAAGAAAATTGTTTATTTCGCATAAAGAATCGCAGTCTACTTATTGCTATTAGCGTGTCGTGCAAAATGTTTAAGTGATTGCTTCCGTCAGAAAAATAATATCGTGCAGCATTTTTCCCTGGCACTTTGAGCTCCTTTCTCGAAAGAACATTTTTATTCCAGAAGCTTACGCGACTTTTTAAGTATTCCGTGTACGGGTTCCAACCAGAGTAATTTCTCTCGCTGAGAAATATAATAACGCATCGATCGTAGAGCAGCGCTACGAATATTTTTCTTTCGTAAAATCTATCTGGAAGCGTGTCACTGTTCCAAATCCAACGTTTAAACATCGATAGATCTGGCGTGGAAAATATCGCTTGTCGATACGCCCTCGCGTACGTGTAGTAAGTGATTATTTCAGCACCGATCCCGTTGTCTATTTCGAAAGCGTTGCAACGCCTCCACCGCGTTCGTCGTCCCCCTTTTTTTCCCGTATAAAATCTGAATGTAACATCGTATGCCACCGGTGTGACACGTTTTGACACGTTCGCTGTACACATTATCGACAAAAGCCGAACTCAATGGGTCGCGCGCGTATTGTGCGATCCTTTTTCCCGTGCTGCACAAGGGACGCGCGAATTTCGTGATTTTTCCCATCAAAGGATACGTTTGTTTTTCGCACTCGAAGAGGAGATCCGTGAAAATATTGTTAGTTCGCATGTTTTTTCTATTTCCTGCTTCAGAGAAGTTGCTGCCTCTAAACTATGTTTCCCATTTTTCACCGTTCACGGTGTAGTTGACACAAGGGTGTTACGAGC
Source organism: Lasioglossum figueresi (assembly GCA_028455805.1). Taxonomy (NCBI): domain Eukaryota; kingdom Metazoa; phylum Arthropoda; class Insecta; order Hymenoptera; family Halictidae; genus Lasioglossum; species Lasioglossum figueresi. The sequence continues at coordinate 264,759 of CM052195.1, forward strand.
CGAGGGTTTTGGCAGCTATGCGAAACCCGTCGGTTGTTTGGGTTTGAGAGATTTTGGGTTAAGAACTGCGTCTTAACTCAACTCGCGCGTGACTGCACACAGTCGCCACAGTACGAGGATTGCAAGGGTCCGGGATTCCACTCCTGATTTCTCAATAATGCAAAGACGGAGTTTCTTAGTAGTCAAAATCGCTAGATTAAAGATCAATCTAGGGGGCTACTTGCCTCAAAAGTCCTACTTTTACGTTTACGACGCGTAATTCTCATTACTCGGCAGCATGTCGCGGAGCCGCGAGAAGCAATGGACAGGCGACGGTGCTGCCGGCTATCGTGGCTGTCGTAAAGGTGGATTTTAAACTTATGTATTTTCAGTCTGGTACGTAAATACTTAACGCTGTCGGCATCGAACGCTTTGCACAGTTATTACTGGTGAATTAATATTACGTAGGACTCGAATTTGTCTTGAAAATGTTCATTTTGATAGAATATTGTACAAAATGGGGCAAGAGCGCCATTACAGTTAAAAATGCATTCAAACCTTCTTTCATGCGCAACGGGGCGAGAGCAGAATTATTAACAAGCCTGCTATAAAATGTTTTATTGCATTTTATGGTATTAAATTAGGAAAACACCTTTATTCTTGGGCGACATCTATGTCGAATAGTTCATATTAACTTATAGTACATTAATAAATACAAGCTAGAGAAATTTCACTTATCTATATCTATAAAAACGCTGTTCTGTCTCACTCACTCGTCAACGCCCAGGCTAAACCCTTGGACATAGAAAGCTGAAATTTTGCTCAGAGGTTTCCTTTAAGGACTGCGTCTCCTAGACAGACGACACTCGCGTGTGACTGCACACAGTCACCACAGTACACTTACACACCGCTAGACCACGTATACGTACGCAAAGATTGCAAGGGTCCGGGGATTCCACTCCTGATATCTTAATAATTCAAAGACGGGGTTCCTTATTAGTCAAAATCGGTAGATAAAAGATCAATCTAGGGGGCTATTTGCTTCAAAAGTCTTACTTTTACGATTACGACGCGTAATTCTCATTATTCTGCAGCATGTCGCGGAGCCGCGAGTAGCAATAGAGAGGCGACGGTGCTGCCGCCTATCGTGGCTGTCGATATGCTACCGAATAATGAGAATTACGCGTCGTAAACGTAAAAGTAAGACTTTTGAGGCAAATAGCCCCCTAGATTGATCTTTTATCTACCGATTTTGACTAATAAGAAACCCCGTCTTTGCATTATTGAGAAATTAGAAGTGGTATCCCGGACCCTTGCAATCCTCGCGTACGTATACGTGGTCTAGCGGTGGTGAGTGTATTGTGGTGATTGTGTGCAGTCACGCGCGAGTGTCGTCTGTCTAGGAGACGCAGTCCTTAAGATCTATACAAGGGATAAGAAAGGATATTTCGAAATTCAACCGCTAAGAGGATGAAAAGGGGTTGCAACGTTTGTACGAGGAATATTTCGTTCGTGGTCGGATTTACTTGAAACTTGATCTTAACGTTCATCGATAGAATTATTTCGCTTTAAAGTTGTCTTATTTCCGTAAATGTATCTGGAAACTAATATATAAGCACGTAATTATTATCTTATCGCTAAACCGTTGCTTCAAAGTTAACCGTCGGAGAGATCTACGGACCAACGCGAAAAGCGAAATGGAATTGAACGTCATAGATGTTACGTCGTGATTTTGAGGCGACACTCACGGGTGTTGCGCGGATGGATTCCACTCAAGGTTGTAAGGCTTGAGCCCGGTTTGATCGCGGACGCGTCGACCCGCGAATGTCCTCGCACGAATGTTACTACCCGCCAAATTAATATTGGGTAGCCGGTTCAATGGTTTAAGCGAAGACATAAAACAAAGTTCGTTTCGAATACAATAGCATACGTTAAAGGAGCGTTTCGTCCCGGACCTGCTAGCGGACTCGTCGGTAAGGCTGATCTAGCAGGTCCTGCCTTATACGCTAGCGCACGCGAGGGGTTTTCGATTGATACGACGCGGATTTTAGCGCGGTTGTCCCGATCGCTGGACAACGAACTACCGCGATGTTACGTCTCGACATTAATCCCGTTTTGAATGACAAGACAACGGCCGGTGCGTTGTACTTGTCTAACCGAGGATTAAGATGGTGCTTGTCCGAAAGCTAAGATAGAACTGTCGGAACTCGATTTCCTGTCCGAACGCGACGAGGAAAAACAAGTGCTGATTGGTTCCTGCCGAAAGTTGCATTTACCAATCAGCATGATTCGACTGTTGACATCTCCTTCTTGCTGTTGCGAAGGAGCATTGGGAAGGAGGCGCGACGAGGCTCGGTTATATGACACTTCCTGGTCGTTCGAAGGGACCAATTCTATGGTACATTGTTCTTTAAGATATACAACAACGAGACATTTGCCAGATGTCTCGAATGGTCGCCGAATGACCCTACTTTTACGTCATCTTCGAGGAAGATGTTTAGTCGCGAACGTACCATAAATATTGTTGCAACGAAACCTATGTGTCGTGTTCCTGCGCGACGGAACATAGATCATCATCGATCGGTAGAAACCAATAGCCCCAAATATGTTTCGGGACAATTTTGTAACGTTTACGTCTCGAGAGATACTTTAAGTATAAACCAAATAGTCATAACCCTTAGGTACGTCGTAGTTTTTCAAGAATCAACTCTTTATAAATTCGATTCAAACTTATATTTGACAAATGCGGTAAAATGGTGCAAATAAGCCTAAAAATCGGTATGGGTGTCGTTATCGAGGTTTCTTGGGACGTTAATTACAAAAATGGCATCAATTTTTAAATCTAAAATGGCGACACGACATAAAATTAGGTTGAAAGGTTTTATTTTCCGAGGGCATTAAACGGTTTCCTGTGCGAGCGCAGTCGCGGGAAAAAGCTAGTATTATAATTAAAATTACCAATTTATGCGCTTGCCCCACTCCAACTTACCTCTACGATTTCTGAAACTCCATATACCTGATTTTGTCACATTATGGGAGAGAAGTCTGTACTTGCATTCAAAATCATTTCTAGAGAACATCTCGCTAACTATTAGCTTTTCATCTCGTATACCCTTATAGTTTTTTTTATTCAATATTTAATTCTCTCGTCAACCACAGAATTAAAATTTACTCCTTACCATAAAGAAACTCTAGAATACCTTTATTATCTCGATAAAAAAAGTAGGCTAGAAAAAATTAATTATTACATTGTACGTTACTATTGAAACCATGCAAAATTCGTTTCAACCATTTTTTCATATGTCAAATAATTTGAGTGGCACACTTAGCTGAATCACAAAATATGCGATCTATCTCACTGAACAAAATTCTCGTTTGCGTTAGTTTCCAAATATCAACTGACAACTAATTTTCAACGAGTTTTCACAGAAATATAAAAAAAAACAATTTTAATCGCCATGAAAAACTGACTACTTTATGCAAAATAAAAATCGTCTGCATCGATTGCAAGAAAGAGAAACTAAATTGAATGTTGTTTCTTCCCGTAACGATTTTAATAGTGGGGAGATTATACGTATCGACATCTTCAATTCTACGAATTTTTCAACAGTTTTGAATTTCATATACTCAATTATGCTATAAATGCACGAAGATCCGCAGTCTACCGATTACACGCACAAAATCCGAATCAAGCTTCTCGTCTGATCTGTAGAAAGTCTATCTGTGAACGTTTTTCTTTCAAATAAAATATGCGATCTATTTTACCGAGAAATGCCGTCGCGTCGCGTTACGTCGTTTGGATTAGTTTTCCGGAAAAAGCGTATCTCTGGCGAGCAGCGAATATCGAAGCGCGATCACCGAGGGAATGGGAAATTTTCCCTCGGCGGGAATTCTACGTTTCAAATTCGGCTTCTGCAAATAGAGCCGGGGCTCTCGGTATTGCGTTTGCGACACGAGCCGTCCGGACAGGTCCGAATCGTTCGTTGTGACATGGTGCATAATACAAATTGGTGTTCTCGCGTCTGGTTTCCGGCCGACGAGTTTTCATGACGATCAATGACCCGCGTTCGATCGTCCCCCTGGGAGTGCATGGCACCGTTGTTATTACAACCGATGGCTACAGGCGGCTGTTCCATTAATTAGCGCCGAAATTGGTTTAAAATGGATTCGGCCGCAATTCGCTGAAAACATCCTGTAACACCGTCAAGTCCATTATCCTTTGCCGGCCCCTCTCCGCCCGAGCGATAGCTCCCGACGACTTTCTCTATCGTCTCTGCTCCAATTCTTTCGAGAATTACGTCCAATTGCGTCCACCACGCGAACCCATTCCCTCTCTCATCCGTCGCGAATTATTATTCGGCGCGATTTCAATATGCATTCCAGAAAACGAGGGAAATCTTGAAACGGTTTCCCATCGAATCAATTGCCCCGTCTCCGGCTCCATTACCTCATCATTTCATTCAGTTTTATCGACGACCGGCGCGGCGTCTCCTCGACAGATTTCGATTTGAGTTATGAACGACTTCAGATAACCCGATTCTCTTTGTTATTAATTTTAATGCAAAGATCGGGTTTTTCAGTACACTAAAGCGCTAGATAAAAAATCTATCTAGGCCGCAATCGCCTTCAAAAGCCCTATTTTTACGTTGACAGCTACATGCTGTCGAGGAATAGAAATAACGCCTCGTAAACGTAAAAATGGGACATTCTTTTCTAGAAATTGATGTTTTATCTAGCGCTTTTGAAAAGCGCTTTAGACAAAAATGAACGATAAATGGCAAAAAGGAGTCCCCAAACTTTAAGTGCAATTATGTCGTTGTACTATCTTTTTTTACGAAATTACAGAATCTTAATTTAGTAAATAGTCTTTGAATCCACTGTATATTTTCAGCAGAATCCTTGCTTCAGGCTTCGGCAATGCCGCAATCCGCTTGATCAGGATCAAGCTCCTCGACAGATTTCGATTTGAGTTATGAGCGACTTGCGACAACACGATTGTTTTTTTTTTCTTTTAATATTTTTGACAGGCGACGACGGATGGTCTCGCGCGTGCAACAGTCTGCATCCTGTCTGGTTTTAGAGCGCGCTGAATATGCTATGATCGGAGCTGACCTGAAAATTCTGTTTTCGTATGAATATTGAAACCTCTGCCGACGACGACACCGTCTGCCGTTATTCGATGCGCCGGACCTGTATCTGTGCATTTAATTTCAAAAACAATGAGCGCAATGATACGTTCGAGCGAATATCGTTAGGCTGGCGACAAGTAAAAATAGCGTGATCCAGACTGTATCATCGAATGACCCATTAAATCCTGCTCTCCTGTAAAATTTTCACTTTATATCATTCACAGTTGTTCCAGTCAACAATTCGATAATTAAATTATCAATAACGAACAACGTTGAACGATACGAAGCGCAAATTTTACAGGGAACAGAATTTGATGGGAGGACAATAAAAGCTAATAGACCTTAATGAAATCTCACATCCAACGTTGCTGTAGCCACCAATTCAATTATCTTCTTGAAAATCGTGTACAAAACGTTACGTGCAACTGTATTTTCGGTGAACCTTTCGATGTGTGACGCCCTCCACGATTTAAATGATTTTTGGATATGTCAGAAAAAACTTGAATCTTGAATCAATTGTTTATCGAGTACATTGAGCTCATTATTTGAAAAAATACTTACATCAAATTAAATGTAATTTTTGTTGAACTGCGGAACATTGCAAGCATAGTTCCACCCCCCCCCCCCCCCCCCCCCCCCCCCCCGCAAACCTAACCCCTGGCCAACTTGGACTGTATACGATTCATTATATTTGAATTAAAATAATTACTGTTCGGTGACAGTTTGTACGAGAATAAAGTGTACTTGTAAAGTGTACCTAAAAATATTTAACGAAAGTTTTTTGCAATTATCTCGAAAACTAAAGCCGACATATCCGAAAATCATCTAAATCGGTGAGGATCGAAAGGTTGACCGTATTTTCAAATTCTTTAGACGATTTCACTACTTTACGTTCTTAAGAAATCCGCAGTTATTATAGATCGCGTTAACTCAATTAGCTTTTGCCAATTCGAAAATGAGTTTTGTCCAGCTAATTGCGGCATTCGACCCACCGTGAGACGTGTCGGAGGATCGGAGGTCTGCGGATCGTTCGCGCGACACGATCCGAAATATTTGGCGTGGCGTATCGTCGCAGGCGGGCGTAGTTCGCCGTGGATTAATTATAAACTACGTGGGCCATCGGCATTACCGGCTTCGCGAAGTTTTGCATAGCATTAAATTCCATTTATGGCCGCGTAACCGAAGCCGGCTTTACGACTCACGGCTGCTAATTAATTTCCTATTACACCCGAGCTCAATTTCATCGGCCTGCGCGACAAAGACTCGCGTGCCGGCCAGTTGGTGAAACGATGATTTCGACGTTGCTTGAGCGTCCTTGTAGCTTGCCGTTTTTCACGTGGCTTAACGACCCCTTCCTGTAAATACACGTGCGCATCAACATTATTGTTTTTTGATAGGCCAATTCTGTGATTAATTCACGCGTACTTAAAGGGGAACACCCTATTTAGATTGGTAAAACGTATCCTGTTCTTTAACTCCTTGTCGCATAATACAGTAAAGTCGATATTACTGTCCTCTGTTTACACCAGGTTCTATGTCCAGTGCCTACTCATTTCACTGGTGACCGTAATATCGGTGTAAACCCCACGCATTGACTCGAATGAATCGAAATTTTCAACTTTCTTAATTTTTATTATTTTTTTAATGAAAAGTCACTATCTTATTTCAGGGATTTTTCTGATTAACATAAGACCAACCACGATATGGTTGGACAGCGTATGGGAAAGAAAGAGACACTCGTTTTGTCCTTCTCTATGTTCGGCTTCTCCTTTGAATTTCATTCTGTCCTTCTCTATGTTCGGACACTCCTTCGAATTTCATTCTGTCCTTTTCTATGTTCGGATTCTCTGAATTTCATTCTGTCCTTCTCTATGTTCGGACACTCCTTTGAATTTCATTCTGTCCTTCTCTATGTTCGGACTCTCCTTCGAATTTCATTCTGTCCTTTTCTATGTTCGGCTTCTCCTTTGAATTTCATTGTCCTTCTCTACGTTCGGACACTCCTTCGAATTTCATTCTGTCCTTTTCTATGTTCGGCTTCTCCTTTGAATTTCATTGT
>CM052195.1:272025-300366 GCA_028455805.1 Lasioglossum figueresi
AACGAAAAGTAACGGAGATATTTAGGTGTCCTGCTTTATCGAATTCACCCTGTATACTGGGTGAGTCGGGAGGAACGGATCAAACTCCAGGAGTGTATTGTACACAGAAAAATAATTTTAAAAAACTGATATGTTCTTATCCGATTTTGATTTTATTTTATTTTTTATTTTTATTTTTTCAATGAAGAGTGCAACAGCCGCCCTTTGTAGACGAAGCCGAAAACGTTTAGAGGTCAATGGCGGTATTTTCGAACATTTATTAAAATAAGACTGTGATAACCGAAATGTTAATGTATGAAATTTTGTTTAATTGTAATCACGCTATAAAATGAAAACAAATGAAAATTGGATAAGAACGTATGAGTTTTTTACATTATTTTCCTATGAACGATCCAACCTGTATACAGGGTGAATCACGAATCGTGATCAGTAGAAATTACTCTGTTATTAGCTGCCCGATGGAAAATGTTTTTATCACATATACATGGTTTCAAAAAGCCTTTCACGCGATTATAGCAAATTTTTTGTAGAAGAAAATTAAAAAAGCAATTCTTTGCAATCTTTTTTGCAATTTTTTATATGTTACGATACGTTTCCGAATTCGCCTTGAAATCATCTAACGAATAGACGTAAAAAAATTATAGGTGTATTTGCAAAAAATTGAAGGTGACCTTGAAAAATCATAAAAAAAGAGTTGATAAAAAATTTGCTATAATCACGTGAAAGCTCTTTTGAAACCATGCTATATCTGATAAAAACATTTTCGATCGGACTGCTGATGTCAAAGTAATCTCAACCGATCACGATTCGTGATTCACCCTGTATATTGTAAAATTTTTAATGAAGCTTGATGCGGAGAAGTAACAATCTTTAGATTTATTACTGGACTGTGGATCTTTATGCAAAATAAAAATTGTCTGCATCGATTGCAAAAACTAGAAACAAAATTGAGTGTTATTTCACTCCTTAATGATTTTAATAGAAGAGAAATCATATATCGACGTCTTCAATTTTAAAAATTTTTCAACAACTTTCAATTTCATCCACTCAATTTTGCTATAAATGCATAAAGATCCGCAGTCTGTTTATTACAGTTACTGTGAATAAAAACTGCGATTTTCAGCATCGTTAATTTTTATGAAATTTTTGAAAAATACACATAATTAATACAGATCGAAAAAAGCGGACTTTTTAAATTTGCGACGTAGGCTCACATTCAAAAATTGTAAAAATACAACTTTTGATATTTTCTCCACAATTCAGACCAATAGCAATTTCTTCAAAACGTTTTTTCCCTTAAATAATATTTTCTTCCTGAATTACAACAAACTGGAATGGAATAGAAATTTATTTTCTTTCTTAATACGATTAGAAGTGCTTAGAAGTAATACAACGATATTTTAAAATTCTTCTAACGGTTTTACTGTTTTAAATTACACCTACTCATTCTTGTCGTAAATGCCTAAAATCCGCTATGTACTCATCGCAAACGTAAAAGCATGATCAGTGATTTCTTGAAAATATCGAAGAAACGATATACAGCAAATGCGCTCTAGGGTTTATAAATGTTCACAGTGCCGTATAATCTTTCAATAATGGGCAGATCGAGCGATGACAATAGCTCTCGGTAGCAAACCGGTTAATTGGCTCGAAAAGAAAAGATGGCTCGAAAGGCAGCCGCACTCGGAGCGTCGAGATAAGCTTCCGCGTTCCTTTGCCCCGTAGCTGAGAGACGCCATAGAAAAATGGGGCTTTTCGACATTTATGCCGTCCAGAGGCGCAGCTACGTGACTGGAAGGCGACATTCCGGCTTAAGGGTTTAGAAGAAAAAAAAAAAGTCGGCTCTAATTCCTTTTCATACGGCCGCTAAGTAAAGACAGATAAGGAGAGCGAACCATGTGTGCGTACACCGTGAACCGTAAATACCGTTCGCGCCCTTTCCGCGCCCTTTCCGCGCCGGTTTCCCCGTGTCACGGTGCCTCGACGAGCTTTTTTATTATCAGTGTTTCCCGAGTATGCTCTCCGCTTTGTCCTTGAAACGCGAAGCAACCCCGGTCAGACCCTTGACGCGACACGTGGCGAAGGGATACGAGAGTCCGGAGGGTCCGGGACCTCTAACGTTTGCGATTCAAAGAGTACAGCGTGGAAATGAAAATTAAGAACGGAGGGTCCCGAAGAACGAGAATTACGACATGTGTACGCTTTCGCGGTATAAGGGGGGACACGCACACCGGCGGCGATGATTTACGGCCCTGCACTTTTGTTCCGGGATTCACTTTGTGAGTAAATATCGCGGCCCGAAGAACCGGATGGCAACGAGGATATTAGCATTGTGGCTCGAGCTTTAGATTTGCTCTGTCGAGGGTTCATAATCGCCTTTCTGTCTAATCCTGTTACTCGCATGGACGTACGTTAGAAGTGTATTGGCCGAATTGACATGTTTCGTGCAGAATATCGAACCCAAATATTCACGCAAAATCAATGTACAGTCTTCACTCTCGTAGCGAGCGAATCGTCTCTAGCGAAACTGTTAAAATTTTATCCCCACTCCTAGGGATTTCCTCCTGGAACGGTTGGATTCGAATGATAAAATGCAACGCAACGATGAAACTTTCTTACTTTATTACGAAACCTTGCCAACGTATTGGTAAACAGGATACACCCGAATTCGAATTCAACAGTTCGAAGACCCAGCGCGGCATTCACTTTAGTTTCATTAATTGCCAACTAATTTCTTCGTTATTAGTTCCACTTGTACGAAACTTTCATCAATCGATTTGCGAGATTTTCATGGTTAAAAAAGACCAAACTCGACAGATTTTCATCACATTTACCTTCATTTACAATCGTATTTACCTATATCGTAGCGGGTTATGTATTTGGCCTCATTTTAATCAGAAAATCTCACAAATACGTTGATAAAAGTTCTGTAGAAAAAGAATAAAAAATAAAAACTTTCGTATTTGCATCGACATTGTAATTGATACGCAGCCTTTTAACGCTAAACCTACCGAGCCTTAAAAGTAACTGGTACATGTTCCATTATATAAATGACAAGTTTGATTTTATTTAAACTTTGTGCAGCTCCTATTGTAATACGTGATCTACCAGAGCTATCTGTACGCTCACTTCTTATGAAATAATTTTTATTGTTTCAATAATTATGAAATGGAAAATCTGGAAACGGTCATTTCGACCGGCTATGGTAGGTTTAGTGTTAAACTGTGCTGGCTGCCACGACCCTCGGTCCCTCTTTGTCGTTTACATGCTGTCCTTTTCTATGTTCGGCAAATTTCAAATGTCGTGCTACCTCTACGATTTTTGAGACCCGATAGCCCCGAGGTTGTCATACTATGGGAGGGAAGACTAGTTTCATTCGCCATTGTGCAACCAGGATTCGTGTCTAACTTTTTACTGTTACTTTAAAAAATACCTCATTCCATTAAAAAGAAACTGACATGAAACACTGACGAAAAAACCAATAGCATAGTTGATTGTTCTTCGGCTGTGAGTTTAAATCGGGAGGACCGCGTCGTGACTTTTGTTGGGGATGTTAAGCAATCTTTTAACATTATTCTCGCATGATTTTATCGCTTAAAATTCTGGAACGAATACGTTGACGTTAAAGTATGATGTCGTTCATGCGCTGTTAAATGAGCGACAGCCTAAATTCTGTTTGACAACCATGTCACTGTTATAAACTATTGAATGACTCCGCTTATCGAAAGGTCCCGTTGCTATTAATGGAAAATAAAGAATGGAGTTGTGAAGTGCATGTCGACAACGTATGCATCTTATGCAACCAAGGAACATTGCATTTACGTATGAATCGGTTGAATATGGATGGTTAGGTGATTAAACGATCGTTAGGAGCAACATTAATATTAATAGCATTTTGTTGGTTTCTGTTGCAGATAAATCTACGCCTCATTCTTGTCAGCGGTAAGACAAAAGAGTTCCTATTCAGTCCAAGCGACTCAGCGGGGGACATAGCACACCATGTGTTTGAAAACTGGCCGGAAGGTAAGCTAAAGCCAATCATTTCCGAGAAAATGGCTGCGATCGTTACTCAAAACGATCGAAATCATTCATTTTGAAGCTGTAATGCAAATTAACTGCTGCCAGAATCCAGCAATTGGTCTGAAATTTCATGAAATCAAAAGTCTTCGTCACAGGAATCTTGTCATAGCTGCCTCTTGCACGGAGCCCCTCGATTCTTCATCTTATTGTTTAAATATTCCGAAATAAACCACGCAATATCGTTTTATTTGTTGCTACACAGAATAACCTTTGACAACTATACTAAACAAGATAACTAAGGAGGCAGGGAACCACTCCAGGAACAAATAACTGTAAACAGTTTTGCTACCTGAAACGATGACGAAGCATACCGCAACTAAAATGACTTTTAGACAAGCGTTGCTGCACGAGTTCGGTTTCGAACCATATGTTCCACCATTTATTATTAGACAGCGGGCCCAAAATATTACAACAAAGTTGCAAACAACATTAATTATTTTTTAACAAAACGTCTATCGAAATAGCGAGATTCTATTTCATTCCTGTTTTTATCATGTAATCCTAACTTTCATGAGTTTAAATTTGTATAGTTTTATACAAGAATTTATACAGAATTTATATTTTTATATACACATACGCAGTTTAAGGATGTTCTGGAGATACAATGGGAGACAAAAGTACAAGAAATTCGAAATCCATCAATATATTGGCAACGAAAGCCATTCATGAGTATATTTTGCATTAAAAAAATAGATTAATTTAAAAAGCTTTCGTTTAATTAGTAAATTTCATGTTATATTTATGTTTTAATCAAATTGTCTTCATATTATAAAAAATTGTAAGTGACTTTTGCGAATGATTCTACCCCCTGATTTCAACTTCAAGATAATAAATTTGTGATATTCAATATATACATAATTACGCACTAAAAAGTTAAAAATTAAATATTTAAATAAATTAAAAATACCTCGGAAAGCAATATTTATGGTTATTACTGAAAATAAACATGTAAAATTTGCATAAAATTATGTTCTGATAATAACAAAAAAAACGTGACAACATTGTACTGCACCGAACTCAGCTGTATTTTTTATATTTGAGAGTTGGTAGTATTGTGTACGTTTGGACATTATCGTGATAACAAAAAAAAGAAAATAAAAAATAATAATAATAGTAATATTGAAATTAATTTAATTCTTTTTATTTTACTTCAAAAGAGTAAATTTTGTGTGTACGTAAAAGACCGGCAAGTATTCAAACGTCGCGCGCAATCGTCGATGATATGGTAGCTATATTCAGTGGTCTACACTGTTGTCGCGTTTCCATGCTATTGAGATGACAACACGATAAATTTGACGTTTTGTAACAGTTTATCATTTTTTGCTCTGTAACTGTTCAGTGAATCCTAATAAAATTTGAACATAATTAATTACATAATTTTTATTATATATATAAAAAAAATGGAGATTCTAGTTGCGTTTTTTCAAGGTTTAAATAGGGTTTGAAGTGGAATTTTATGAATTCTCCATAAGAAGACGTGTTAAAATGTGCAAACTTTAAGTTGCTATAAATATTAAACGGTGCAGCGAATCGAACCCAAACTTTGGTAATTGTATTAATCTAGTAAGAATTATATCTTGTCAAATTTTTAAAAACTTTATTGCGTTTTTATATACCTCCAGAACATCCTTAAGGAATTGTGTTACGTTTCCGTTGTAAAAATCTTTCGAATTATATTATTATTTTATTATTTGTACTATTACATCTATGAATCTATATTTTTTATTTATAACATCTAAATTCTTAAATTTGTGAAATATTCATTGCTTTTACGTACTGTAAAATGATTGATTTTGGCATAACGAGCGAGCAACACGCTGACGAATTGTTTATACTTTATACAAACGATGCGACTTAACCCTTTGCACTCCGAATTATTTTTCAATTTTATTGCCAACAGCTCCCTACCATTTTAAGTGTTTTATTTTAAATTTACTTCAAAAGACAGTGCCTCGTAGAACTCAAACTTTCTTGTAATTTGTATTTGTGGAACTTATATTTGCTTCTAACTGAAAAACAAGAAATTAAATAAATAAAGGAAGAAATCCAAATACATATAAAAACCCGTTGCTTTTTCTGATGTTGAGTCACACTCGACAAAGGAGTGCAAAGGGTTAATAAATTATCGAGGCACCCGGTATTCGCTAATTCCCATAAAAGTAGCAAGGGTATCAGGGAATGTCTCGCCGTGAAGAACAGTCGCTATTTCTTAAAACCCTGCACGGTACACCGTATAAATGGAACGCGGAAAAATTCCACGACGCCGGGGTATCGCTGCAGTGCTTCGGGATAATGCTCGCTCGTTCATCACTGTCGGTACACGGTTCGAAACTACCAGAATTGAAAACACTCGCGGAAATATGGTGGTGCGAAGCGTCGCTGTCTATCGCGGGATGTATCGCGGCAGTACAATTCAATTAGGTGGCGCGCGCCGTGTGGAAATGGCACGCGTAAAAATATCGAAACGTCGCACAGTGGGGTATTTTGACCGCAAAGTCGGGAAAAAATCGATTTCAAAATTTTGCGCGAGTCGTACAATTTCTGCCTTCCAACGCAGTTAAACGTCTGAAGAATAAGGCTTCGGTATTGTTATTTTTTATTTGTATACCCGTGAAGTAGCTAGTCTTCTTCATCGAGAGTCAAGAGATTTTATAGCATGCTTTGCGTTCATAAACAGTCTCTGGAACAGCGTTCATTCATTGGTAGACTGCGGATATTTATGCAACATAAAAAATGTTTGCATTGATTGCAAGACGCACGAGCGAGATAGAAAGGGCATAGCCGAATAGGATTGTCAAAACTGCCCTTAGAGGATTTTCAATGGTTGTTGAACCATCCGAAAGCTGACCAAGAAAACCCCCTCTAACTTGCCCGTGAGGGTAGTTACAGGGTAAATTAGATTTTGCGCTTTTCTGCGCATTTTCCGATCTCAAAGGCGTTCTAAAATTCTGAAAAAATGTGACATATTTTGGATCGTAAGGCGCATTTTCGAGAATTTTTTCAGATTAGAGTGTTGCAAACTGTGGTCGTAAAAAATGAAAAACCACAAAAAAATCGGAAATTTTTTTTCTCCTAAAAAATATGAAAACATGCTATTTAGCTGTTTGGTTCCACGATATAGTACTATAACAGGCAGTTATAGTACTTATATTTTCTCTCAAATCACATTTTTTAGGTCAAACAATTGCTTTTTTCAATGTAATAATGCTTAAAATGACTTAATATACACCCACGGTAAAGCCAAGAAGTGTAACTTTCTCCCTCACAGCTGAAACGTCGAAAGAATTCGGATTTTATTGTTTTTGACAATGATGTCCCACAACAAAAAATCTAATAAAAATTAACAACACTGCCTGTTACAGTACTATATCGTGGAACCAAACAGCTAAATAGCATGTTTTCATATTTTCGAGAAAAAAAAATTTCCGATTTTTTTTAGGTTTTTCATTTTTTACGACCACAGTTTGCAACACAAAAATATGAAAAAATGCTCAAAAATGCGACTTATGATCCAAAATATGTCACATTTTTCTCAGAATTTTAGAACGCCTTTGAGATCGGAAAATGCGCAGAAAAACGCAAAATCTAATTTACCCTGTAACTACCCTCGCGGGCAAGCTAGGGGGCTGAAATTTTACTCAAAGGGGTTTTTTTTGGTCAGCTTTCGAATGGTTCGACAACCATTGAAAAACCTCCAAGGGCAGTTTTGACAATCTTATTCGGCTATGTTCTTTCTTTCTTCTTTTAATTATCTGATTAAGTTGAAGCCGATACGCTGATGTCTTTAAATCTCTTTGATTCACTGCTTTAAATTATGCTTACTCATTTTTGTCATAAATGCATAAAATCCGCATTCCATTTATTAGCGATTTTCGTATTTTTTCTTACATTGCAGAAGCTTTTCAAGTAGGTACACAGAGCACTTTCGCACAAATTTCATTTCTTTATCATCTAAATTAGTATGGTTATTAATATTTGAACGTGATCAATCATTCTGTAAGTTTCTTTACAATTATAAAACTTCATTGATGATTTTGTTACACTATTCAGTAATATCCGGTATGTTTGAAAATTGAATCATAAAAATTGGAAAACTCCAACGTAAGTGTATACAACGGGAACCCTTGTCCGATTGCTATAAGACCATGATAAAGACCACAATAGTGTCCAGTTATTTTTCTCACTGAGCGATGTCTATCCGAACCGTAGAAGCGCGGCCTCGATAACTGTGAAACGAGGAAATTCGAGTTACGAAAAGGGAGCCGGATCGAATCAGCAAAGGATGATGCTGTTTCTTAATACCGGCGAGGAATAGACGAAACGGATAGAGTAGAGTCTTGGTATTCTTTTAAATAAAGTCCACGGGACGTAAATCACTGGAGAAACTCCGCGCAGGAGAGAGGCAGTGGTAGAACTCGTTTAATATTGAAATGCATTCACCGACCACAACTTCTGCCTTCTCGAACCGTTGTACACGAATTACTTAGGCTTTCAGGGACAGAAAAGTGCCGCGACGATACTAGATCCCGACCGTAAGATGGAATGTTCCATTAACTAGCTGGCACTCCTTGGAAATTCATTAAGCCACTGCGAGAGCAGGGTAGTCCCTGTCTCGAATTACGTTGCGACCAGTATAATCCTGTCGCGGAGCATCTCCGGTGCTGCCGCGCCGCCATGCAAATCGTCGCGATTACATAAAGATAAAAGAGGACCGCTTAGCCTGTAATAAAAAAAAAGTGGCATTCCCATTCCTTGGGAATCTCACTTTGCGCAACGTGTATTCACAAAAGATCGAAAGCCCTCGGGAACGCCTTCAAGAAGCTACAGCCTGTGTTACATCAGCCGTGCGACGAACGCTATGCGATTGTTCGAAGCAAATGCTTCACTTTTTTTTGCTCATCGCTCGCGCAGTTCGCCGGAAAAAATTGACTGCCGAAGAACTTGGCTGAAATTCAAATTTCATCGAAACTCCGCTCTTTCGTTGTTTTCTGATCGATCGAGATGAAGAACGTCCTTTAAATGGCAATATGTTCACTGCCATATTGGTTACGCAAACTGCCACTTAGCTTCGCACTCGAGAATAGTTGCAAAAGAGATTCTAGGGGAGAACATTTCACCCATTTTTACTTCACTCCTTGTATCGACTAATGCAGGGGTTGGTAACCTTTTACATATATACCTAGCACTTCTTCTACCTTCTTGTGTTCATTGTTGAGGTTAGAAAATAGAAATAGGGGTAGAATCTGCTTCGCTTAGGGGAGGAAAAGGGATAACTCGATCAAGCAACTAAATTAATTCATTTACACGCCAGTTGAAACGACACACGTTTATTGGAGCACCGATCTACAATGGTGATAAAAGATCTCTTGGACAACTGATGAGTAGGCTCTACGAATCCAACTGAGAGCACTCAGATGTTGAAAATATGAAGATGGATTCAGTTATTCGAAAGGGCGTATGTTACATTTCGTGCTACGGTAAAGCTTTGACCTAAGAAAGTCACCTCCCCTAAACGTGGTGCCGCCTAATTCGATACAGGGTCGGGTATATCGATGCGAACCACTACTAATCCACTTACTCTTACTTCTTTATTTTTCAATATCTCTGACACATATTCAATTATGCTTTATTTACAGCGTCATGTGTTAAAGAAATATATTTCACAACAGAGGCAGAAAGATATGAATCACTTTACAGTATGTAAAAACAGTAAATAAGTGAAGTTTCATCTCGTGGAAAGTATTCTGAATAATAAGCACACCTAACGGTTCAAACAATTTTTTTTATTTGTCTTTATCGCAAATGAAAATGTTCTCTACATTGGAATTTGATTTGCACGATTGAATAATTTTTTTCATGATTGGTATTTTCCTTGTTTGCGCATTCTCGAGACGAGATATATCGGAAACATTATTTTCCTCGTATCCTTTCCGGTCTCCAGGGTAGAAACGTATCCGTTGAATATTCCAATGTTTGCCCTCTCGTTCCGAATGTTTGCCTATACAAAATTAAATGATTTTTAACGCTGTATTATACATTATTCGACCGTCCTGCCTCGACTATTCATCGGCAAATGGCCAACCGTGGAACAGTCGGGAAAGAAATTCAGAAACCCAGCGAACCGAGATCCACGAGTTTCCACGCAGATGTTCGTGTCTCGTTCATTATCGGAACGTGAAATCCGGAAGAGGGGTCCAAAATAAAGGGTGAATTTCCCGTCCGTCAGGGCGGAACGGAGGAAGGGGACCGTCAAGATCGAAGCGCCGATGTATCCACGTTTTTCCGGGCCAACGGCCGCGAAATTCCCTTTTTTCTTTTCTTTTTTTTCCTGCGGGTACCATGGAACAACCGTGAATATCCGAGGCAAGGTCGCGTTGCTGATACCAGACTCTTTGTCTTTCAGACTGGGCGGAAGAGGCAGTCGCCAAAGCGGAGATCCTGCGGTTAATCTACCAAGGCCGTTTTCTACACAGCAATGTCACGCTCGGTGCTCTTGGGCTTCCCTTCGGAAAAACCACGGTGATGCATCTGGTCCCACGAGAGAATCTTCCCGAGCCTAATTCTCAAGGTAAATCATCAACGGCCCCCGGCTCAACAATCCTTTCTGTCCTGTCCACTGTTCGAAGGGAAACTGGGCGGAGATATTTCTTCTTTCGATTTCTCGTCGACCAACCTCGGCATTAAGGACTGCGTCTCCTAGACAGTCGACACTCGCGCGTGACTGCACACAGTCATCACAGGACAGCCACACACCGTTAGACCACGTATACGTACGCGAGGATTGCAAGGGTCTGGGATTCCATTCCTGATTTCTTAATAATGCAAGCACGGGGTTTCTTAGTAGTTAAAATCGCTAGATGAATGATCAATCTAAGGGGCTATTTGCCTCAAAAGTCCTACTTTTACGTTTACGACGCGTAATTCTCATTATTCGGCAGCATATCCACACCCACGATAGGCGCCAGCACCGTCGCCGGTCCATTGCTGCTCGCGGCACGATTACGATTTCCGTGGCCCCTACTTCGAAGATTAAATTTGTTTTCCTGGGGTCATTTCAAGAAAAAAATGATCTGATCTAACCTAACCTTCCCATTGTAGATGTCATCTAGAATTTGGTCTTTCCAGAACGGAGCCTTCACCTAAATATAAATATACTCAGAAACTGCGCAGCTGATAGAAAAATGTCATACGACATAAATTGTTGGAAATTTATTTTTCTACAAAAAAGATCTCTTGATATTTTGCCATATCTCGCATAGTTACCGAGATATTTGCAGATTTATAAAAAACAGGAAATCTACTTTACCGGCTAAAACAGGCCCATTCGATACCTGTTATACAGTCAGGGACAAAATTAAGTGGACAGTTAGTGGAAATAGGTAAAAATGAAGTTTAGTCGAATTAACATGACAGTTATAAACTTAAGTTTTATTTATTATATATCCTTATAGCGTATAGATTATTTAACGAATAATTGAAGTTCATATTTACATCTTTGCGTAAACACGCCGTGCCATAACGAAAATGTCAGCAATTTATCGGGGGACAAAAATAAATGGACACTCGGTTGTAATGTTATTGCGAGGTAAAAAATGTATACGAACACTAGGCACAAGTCAAGCTTACATGCAGCGATCTCCATCAATCTTATTAGTACCAATTCAGGTATCGTACAAGTAAGAACATTTATACAATAATTGCGGAATGCCAGAAACGAAAGAAATTTCATATCAAATTCACCATTTAATTGTATCGGACTGCTGTAAGAAATTAAGTTACCACGAAATAGCTCGGAAGTACAACGTATCTAAAAGTGCGGTAGAAAAAATTTATAAAAAGTATGTAGTGCACAGGACCGTGAAAAATTTAAGAGGTCGTGGACGCAAACGCTGTACCACCGTACAAGAAGACCGTCGGATTTTTCGTACAAGTCGATAAGATCCAACGATCGCAGCAAGAAGTATCGCAGAAATAGCGGAATTAAATGTTTCAACAAAAACAATAAAACGAAGACTGCGCGAAGCTGGTTTAAAATGCTGCAAGGCTAGACGGAAGCCACATATGAATTAAAGAAATATGAGGAAACGTTTAGCGTTTGCAAAAAAATATGTGAATATGCCACTGGTATTCTGGAAAAATATCATTTGGAGCGACGAAAGTAAATTTGAGTTGCGTTAATTAAAAAAGAAGCACAAAGTCTGGAGAAAAAAACATGAAGCGTATAAAAGACCATTTATTACACCCACAGTTAAATTTGGCGGTGGATTATTAACGGTGTGGGGGTGCTTCTCGCAAAACGGAATTGGTACGTTAGTTCAAATTGACGGCATTACGAATGCAGATAAGTATATCGATATACTAAATGAAAATTTAGAAGAAGCAGTGGTAAAAATGGGTTGCGACGACGAATTTGTCTTTCAACGAGACAATGACCCTAAGCGCGCTGTTAAGAAAACTAAAAAATTTTTTATAGATTCCAATATTAAATTGCTCGAATGGCCGGCCCAGAGCCCTAATTTGAATCCTATTGAGAACTTATGGAGTTTACTGGACGCAAGAGTTCCATTGGACCAGCGAAATAATAAAGTCGATTTTTTCAAAAGATTACTATCGATATAATGGCAAAAAAAGGGAAAAACTAATACTTAGTCACAATGTTCCTGTTGTACTGAAATGTAGATACCGAAGGTTAGATGTTTATTTCCTGAGCCAGGATTCTTGAACCTAAAAGATATCGGTAACACAACACCTAAAGGCCATGTGTTCGATCTCAGATAAAGCTGAGGGCCTTTTGGTCCCGATTGACCTGGGTTTCCTTCTTCCCGTTACAGTCAGTCAGTCGATCTTGAAGAGGCTAAGAGAACACTTGCACGAGTGAATTTTCAAATAACGCGTTTTCATTTAAAATCCTTGACCCTGCTTCCCACAAAACCAACAGTTATAGTCCGAATATGAAAAAATTAGTAACGATTATATTGAAAAGTTGATACAAAGTATTCCTCAACGTCTGGAAGCTGTAAGCTAATTTTGTTATGTGTTTCATTTATTACGCATTTCATCGAGTGTCCATTCATTTTTGTCTCCTGATAAATAGCTGACGTTTTCGTTATGGTACGGCGTGTTTATACAAAGATATAAATATGAACTTTAATTGTTCGTTAAATAATCTATACGCTATAAGAATATATAGTAAATAAAACTTAAGTTTATAACAGTCATGTTAATTCGACTAAACTTCATTTTTACCTATTTCCACTAACTGTCCACTTATTTTTGTCCCTGACTGTATATGCATTTTTTTCTTAAAATAACCACAAGAACACAAATTTAACCTGTAAACAAGGGGCCACGGAAATCGTAATCTCCCCCTTCTCGCGGCTCCGAGACATGCTATTTAGAAGTTTGCTGTTGTTTCAATCTTACTAATTCTTAATGAATTGTATAAGATGTAAGCTTGAATTGTATGAAACTTCATTTTAATATTATTCGTAATATTGTTAGTAGAGTTCGGTACAGTAAAGTCGCGTATACTGTCCGCGATCGTGTACGCGATCACTGTCCAGTGCCTACCCCCTCCACTGTCATGCTGTCCTTCTCTACGTTCGGCTTTCTTTTGAACTTTCGGCGCAATCGGCGCGGTAGACACAGTCATAAAAATATAATATCGGTATGCGATCACTGTCCGTGCAGAACACAGGCTGTCGGACAGTAAACGCAACTTTACTGTATTAATTTTGGTACAATTACTCGACCTCGATATGACCGCTGTGGTTCTTCGTCACCGTCTTCGGCCAATAGCGATAATGAGTGCATGGGTGGGAGAGTCAGGGTACAGTGACAACGTAAACATTCAGCGGACGAACAGTATAAGGATCATCTATGACTGTCCTTCCTGCAACGATTCCTAAAGGAGAAAGCGCAGTATATTATGGTCGCGCGATCTTCATGTACGAAAACAACAAACTTCTGAATGACGGCCTCTGTTATGGAAACAAATAAGATTCTAAAAATGTATGGTAATCATCGTCGAAACATCGTCTGTCCTCTTTTCAGAAAGTTTCTTTTAACTCTTTGCACTCGAGTGGTGACTCTGAGAGAAACACCACTAAAAATTGATGTACCATTAACCAAAATACTGTTTACATTGTTAAATATGTTAAATTATATATATGTTGTATTATATCAAATTCGCATCCATAAAATGAAAAAAGTATATAGAATGGAATTATTCTGGGTCGGAAGAACTGTTTACTTTTCGAGTTAAAATAGCTCCGAGTGCAAAGGGTTAAAACAGAGGGTCTTTAAATATTTTTATTTTTCAAAGAAATATTTTTATTTCTTAATAATTCGGTATCAAGAGCGCTCGTAAAGCTTTCGCGGACCAAAAATCTCGATTTTTAATGGGGACAGCCTTTGTAGGTCGTAAACAAATAAATATCTTGCTCAATTCTATCGAATTTTATATTCTAGCATTTTTTGAACATTTTCATGAGCAGTCTAAAATATTTTTATTAATCCTTTGCACTCGAGTGGTGACTCTGAGAGAAGCGCCACTAAAAATTGATGTACCCATTATCAAAATACTGTTTACATTGTTAAATATGTTCGTACCGAATCAAAAACTAAACATTTAAGTATTGTATGAGGTATTATATCAAATTCGCGTCCATAAAATGAAAACAGTATATAGAATGGAATTATTCTGGGTCGGAAGAAATGTTTAATTTTCGAGTTAAAATAGTTTCGAGTGCAAAGGGTTAAGGGCTGCCACGATCGACAGCCACGATAGGCGGCAGAACCGTCACCTGTTCATTGCTTCTCGTGGCTCCGCGACATTTTGCCGAATAATGAGAATTACGCGTCGTAAACGTAAAAGTAGGACTTTTGAGGCAAATAGCCTCCTAGATTGATCTATCGTCTAGCGATTTTGACTACTAAGAAACCGTGTCTATGCATTATTAGGAAATCAGGAGTGGAACCCCGGACCCTTGCAATCCTCGCGTACGTATACATGGTCTAGCGGTGTGTGAGTGCACTGTGGTGACTGTGTGCAGTCACGCGCGAGTGTCGTCTGTCTAGGAGATGCAGTTCTTAACCCTTTGCACTCGAGTGGAGACTCGGAGGCGCCACTAATAATTCTGATACCATTATTGAAAATATTTGTTGCATTATTAAATTTGTATTTAATATTTTATTAAACCGCTGAAAGTATTGTACGAGGTATTATATCAGTTTTATATCGATAAAACTAAGAAAATCATCTAAAATGGAAATATTTTAGGCCAGAAGAAAGATTCGGTTTCCAAAAATTAGAATAGCACCGAGTGCAAAGGGTTAACCCTAGAACAACTAAAGGTCGATTTATACCATCCACACAGACTCGGAACGGTTCCGTTCGACACCGATCAGACGAACATTTTTTAATTCTTTTGAATATAGGACAACTGTACCGATTACTGCGGTATCATGCTTCCATCGTAGTTTAGTTTAACCCTTTGCACTCCTTTGTCGAATGTGACTCAACATTGGAGAAAGGAAAATGTAAATGAAACGGGTTTTTATATGTATTTGGTTCTTCCTTTATTTATTTAAACCGTATTTTTTAGTTAAAAGCACATAGAAGTACCACAAATATGCACAAATGTGCAGAATTACAATTGAATTACTCCAAGATTTATAATTACAAAGTAACTTATTTATATTGTAATTTATAATTCGGATATCCATTCAATTAAATCATTCAATTAGAGTACAATTATAAAATACTTTGTTATTAAATTACATTGATAACGAATTACGTGAACAAGGAATAGAAAATATCTCGCATAGACAGCAAACAAGTACAGTGAGTGTAGAAAGTATTCGTACACCTTTGAAAATAGAATATTTTTTTTATAATTGTACCAAACGACCTGATTTTTTATAAACAATTAGAAGCATTGGTTTACGAAATGATATGCAAAAAAGATTTTCAAAAAATTATAATTTACAAGGTTACATGCAACAATACCAAAGGCATTTTTTAAAACTCTTTTATTTGGGCCCGTAAACAAAATTTAAATTATATGTTTTGTAGATCTATTGTAGTGACGTACATATAATTTGATGCAGTGATTTTTGAAAATTGCATTTGAAACTAGTATTTTATTTTAAGAATATTGAAAATACAGTGGGTGTAGAAAGTATTCGTACATCTTTTAAAATGAAATAACTTTTTTATAATTGTACCAAACGACCTGATTTTTTATAATCAATCAGAAACATTGGTTTACGAAATGATATGCAAAAAAGATTTTCCAAAAATTATAATTTACAAGGATGTATGCAAAAATAAAAAAGGCGGTTTTTAAAACTTTTATTTAACCTTGTAAATTATAATTTTTGGAAAATCTTTTGTTGCAGATCATTTTGTAAACCAATGCTTCTGATTGATTATAAAAAATCAGGTCGTTTGGTACAATTATAAAAGAGTTATTCTATTTTAAAAGGTGTACGCAAAGTTAAAGTTTCTGCAAAATTTGATTGTGTGGAGTTGTACGTGTAGACAAAAGCTTACTACTACAGTCCAGCTAACCGTGTCGATGAGACAGAACACGATCGTGTACGTGCCTCGACATAAACGAAAGTTAAAGGGACATTCGTCTTTAGGCCCGTACCAAGTCATCGTCTCCCTGCCCATTCAGATGATAAATTTGAAGTTGCGAAATATGAAAATAACCTTATATCCATTGTTATACATAAGAATATTAATCCCGGTTATAAAATACTAATGTAACGTATGCTTACAAATTTTTCAGAATCTTCTGTTCTCCGTCGGATCCACAGCACACTATTGTTTACTCGCGCGAATACGTCCGAATAACTGTGCCCGTCTTCCGAAGACTATTTTCGAAGCACAAAACACCATGCTTCTGCACAATCATGAAACACTACGCAACACACTTTCCGAAATCGTGACAGCGAATGGAAAGACGTTACTCCGACCACGATCAAGATACTTTCGCGATATTAATTCGATTTCCGTGCGAAAATTCTGCTCTCCCAGTATACAATGTATTCGATTAAGGCTGATCGATTGAAACAAAAGAAATCGTTCCCAACGAGATATTGATTTTTCGAGAATCATCTGTGTTCTGTCGCGTACCCCTTTTTTGTATTATTACTGCGGGCACAAAGGCGCAACCACTGGCGATATACCTGAAAAGCGCGTTATAGCTGGCAAAAAATGCATGGGAGTCGACCTTGAATCAGAGTTGTGCAGAATTACAATTGAATTACTCCAGGAATTATAATTACAAAGTAATTGAATTACATTGTACAGTAAAGTCGATATTACTGTCCTCTGTTTACACCAGGTTTCTATGTCCAGTGCCTACTCATTCCACTGGCGACCGTATATCGGTGTAAACACCACACATTGACTGGAATGAATCGAAATGTTCAACTTTCTTAATTTTCATTATTTTTTTTATGAAATTTCACTATCGTATTTCCGGCATTTTTCTGATTAATATAAGTCCAAACACGATATAATTCCAATTGTATTTAGTGGTTAAATCGACGATTCAAGTTTCGGTCGCAAGGAAGGACAGCGTATGGGAAAGAAAGAGACACTCGTTCTGTCCTTCTCTATGTTCGGCTTCTCCTTTCAATTTCATTCTGTCCGTCTCTATGTTCGGCTTCTCCTTTGAATTTCATTCTGTCCTTCTCTATGTTCGGACTCTCCTTTGAAGTAACAAAAATACGATCGTACACACCAACCTTACTGTCCACCATAAATACGGCTGTTTGACAGTAATATCGACTTTACTGTAATTCATTCATATTGTTATTTATAATTCAGATCTTCATTCAATAAAGTTACAATGTAATTCGTAATTCCAATAGGAGTACAATTATAAAATACTTTGTAATTAAATGACGAGGAATACAAAATACGCCGCATAGACATAAAACAAGTATATGAAAGAAAAACATAAAAATATATCGCAGTTCTTCAAAGTTCTGGGCTATAATTTAGAGAGCTGTATTTTAATTATATTGTAGTTCAATTACACATCTGATTGAAATAATTAGTAATTGAATTAATTCAAAGGTTTGAATTATGTAATTCTGTTACGACGTAGTTGAATTACTATGTAATTGAAATACAATGTAATTCAATTGCGTAATTCAATAACAATGTACTTGAATTAGTACAACTCTGCTTTGAACTGACCGATTATTATTTTACAACCACAGTGCTTCGACAACTTTAACCCCGACGGGTTATCACCATGTGCGACTGATTCACCGAAGGTACGAGCAGGTATACACTCATAAATCACGCCATTATCGACAATAACAAAGACAATAAGAAAAGGAATTTCCTTGACAGTTTGCCCATTCCACAACCTGAAGTTCTTTCGACATAACCGTGTCCAATTAACAAACGCTGCCCTTCCCCACCCTTAACCATTCACGAAAAACCCAAGGTGACATTAGCAGTATTATTTTGACCGTGGCCGAAGTAATTTCTTCTCGTTCGCTGTAACCATTTCGGAAAGTGTGTTGCGTAAAAGTGTGGTGTTTCGTGCTTGACATTTATCAAGATGTACATATTCGCATAAATAGCAGTGTGTTGTGGGTCCGACGGAGGAACAGAAGATTCTGACCAATTTTGTAAGTACCTACACTTTACGTTAGTATTTTATAAAAATATGAGAACGATTAACAATTTTGTTTGCCTCGCCAACAAATACATATTCACAAAATACATTCTCATTGAATTGTATAAATTTTTAATCGCATTGGAAAAAAATACCGCAGTAATAGGTATATTTACCCTAATTGTTTATATTAGGCGTGGGTAACATTTATAAGTATACATATAGTGGAATTCCATACGTTAATGAATTCGCACTATAAATAAAATGAAACTGATATAGATTTGAATATAGAAGCAAAAAATATGAGAACAATTTACAATTTCGTTTGCCTCGCCAACGAAAATACATTCTCATTGAATTGTATAAATCTTTAATCTCATTGGGAAAAAATACCGCAGTACATAATAGGTATATTTACCCTAAGCGTTTATATTAGGCGTTGGTAACATTTATAAGTATACATATGGTGGAATTCCATACGTTAATGAATTTGCACTATAAATAAGAAATGATAATACAAAAATATACACATACAGTGAATCACAGTAATATTCGGATACTTTTAAATGGATAACTTTTTAAATGTTGGACCACATTTGTTTTAAAGTTTGAAGCTTCTACTGTCGCAAAGCAGTGCTCATTTTCCTCTAATATATTTTGAATTTAAAGGGTCATTTTTTAAAAAATGCTGAAAATTCAAACATTTTCTAAGACTTACAAAAATTTTTCTCGTAAATGAAATTGATATAGATTTGAATATAGAAGCCTCCTCCTCTTTACGATTCCTTCGAAATTGATGTACGATTTTTGTTTCAATGAAATTTTTAAATAAAATAAATTATGGATTATTCAACTAAACGCTTCAAGTTTTAAAATGAGTCGAAATTTGTTGTCGTACAGTTTAGAGACTAGCAATTTTTTAGGACTCGAGTATTTAGTGTTCAAATACTTTTTGGATCCACTGTACATATTAAAAATCAATACAGTGCTTCTCTTTTTATTGTGACCACGATGACACAATATTTTGCGATGTTACTTCCCTTTACTTTGTTTTGAATCGATGAAACCGTGCCACTGTTGCCGTTTATACCAACAATGACGTCAGAAGTATCGATGCAACTAGCGGGTAGCTCGTATAACACATTGAAAATTGCATCTTGTTTGGTTTCCCTCTGTGTCGCCGTTCCTTTACGTTTCGCGTCGCTGTTTACCTGAACTCTTAAGTCATTGTGTAGGAAATAGTTATTTTTGGGAATTTCTTTCTCAAAACTACAAAAACTTCATCCAGAAACTATTTTTGTACGTTTAAAATTTCGTTTCAGAAACTATCTTATAACCATTTTATTTCAAAATATCTATGAATTATAAAATTCCAGCTGACCTCCCTGAGGTTGCGTTAAAATGGCGTCGGTCATTACTGCTTACTGATCAATTGACTGATCGAATGATTAGGTACAGTTTTTGGGAAGAATAGTTTGTCTTTCATCAAAAGATCAGCTCTAATTGTTTTATTTGACTTTTACCAAATCTGAAATAGTTTTCAATAATTTAAGCCTTTGAACAGGCACATGAGCCCACATTACATTGTTAGCAGACTGCGGGTCTTTATACAAAATAAATAATGTTGTGCATCGATTCCAGGAAACGGAAGCTATAAATAGAAGCTATCGACGTTTATTTCTTTACTGTTGTGTGTTTTGCCTACCAATGTTTGTCGCGAGTGCATAAAATCCGCAGTCTAAGTATTAGTTAAAAATTGCAAAAAATAAAAAATTCATTGGATCTCCGCAGAAAAGAAAAAGTCCCTGATACAATTTACAAAGATTGACGTTGAGAAAATGTTTCTTTCGTTTTTCAATAAATAAAAACGATTAAAATGTTTTAGCTCGTCAAAATGACAAGGCTCTATTTCTTTAGATTTTGTGCAATTTCTATCCAAACATATGGTTGGATAAAGAAAATCGAATCAATTTCCAAGTAAACAACTTCATAATTTCAATAATTGTAAAATGAAAAATACAAAATCGGTCATTTGACCGGCAGTGATAGCTTTAGTGTTAAAAGAGACTAAAATGATTAGCCCTGGCGTGTAACCTCTTGAATTTTATAACTTCACAAAATTTAAATAATTCAACTAAAAAATGTTATTTATACCACTTTTTACCCTTTCTTTCCTTCCGCGCGTAACGTAAGACGTCCGCAAACTTGTCGAAATTGATCGGTCTCCAGGAACACTAGCGAATAGTCTCTTCCTCTGTTTGAATGGCAGTAATACTATCCACTTACGTAATAGGAAAGTAACCCAAGAGTAATATACAAGTAATAAACTTAATGCGTTCGCCATGAACGATTGAAATTCGTCAATCCACTTATCAACTCGCGTAGTAACGCGTGAAAAAACAATGTTCTCTATTTTTAACGAGACATTTTCGATATGGTAAACAATGCGCCGCGGTGGCAAACTTTTTCAAAATGGCGCCGCGGCCTCCAACCCTTATCGACGTGGCAAATAACGAGCGAAACTCGGATTCGCATTCACCCGTTACGCGAATCACGTTTCCCCTCTGTACGGTAACGTTTGTCGAGTAATTAGATTCACAGCCACAATGGATCCAAAAAGTATTTGAGTACTAAATTTCCGGTTCGTAGGAAATCGTCGATATTTGAAATGTGACCATTTCGTTGGCAGAAATAGTACAATAATAAAACTGGCCTAATTTTAAAACTTGAGACTTCTTCTTTAAAACGACGTCCCTCATTTTTGCCTTTCCTAGTAGCATTTATGGTTGGGATATAGTTGGTGGTTTTTGCTATCGAATATCCAACGATGGGCCAACAATTGTTACAGTTGATTATTTATCAAGAAATTTTGATTCTGTAAATTATCAAGAAGTTTGCCAACATTTAAATATCGTACGACTTACAGACGTTAGAAACATTGCTACAACTAAAAACTTGTTAATTATTATATTCTAAATTGATTTTTTTGTTTTGTTATTTATGGACATGCAGTGCTGTTCACTTGATTAGCCTCGAGTGAAAATTTATATAAGTTTATATCAAAGAAAGGGATTGTGGGCAAAATACTTGCTTAGTTAAATTCGTTTATAATATGAATTTGTAAGTGATATATGTGCTTCCACATGAATAGCCTCACGTTGTTTAGTCACGGTTAGTTGTCGCTTTGCGATAGATCAGACAAGACATATCCGCAACAAGTCTACATTCAAGGAGTGCTAAAGTAATTAATAATTTCTGTAATAACCGTGGAAATTATGGAAAAACTTATAAAGGAAGAACAAAACGAGCAACAACGGAGAGGGAAAGGAGATCAATTTTACGTAAAATTTCGAATGCAGCAGTTTGTCTTAAGAAGGTCCAACAGAAAGTTGGAACAAAATCATTTTCAACTATTAGACGTGTCATACACAATATTCCATACGCAGAGGTGGGAATTATTTCGCAAAACAAATATTTTAAATACTATTGAATATTTTAGATTTTATTTTTCTTAAAGGAAATAGTATTTTAAATAAGATGTACAATTTCGAAAATAAAATACTTCTATTTGGACAATTTGAACCTGAAAATAAAATATTTCTATTTCAAGAATTTGATCCACAAAATAAATTATTTCTATTTGAACAATCTGAAACACGAAATAACAGTGTATCTTATCGTTAAGAAACGAGTTACACTCATAAATGTATTGAATTCGAACCATTAATTTCAGCAATAATATTTAAAATTGAAATTGAAAATAAAGACGAAATACAAATATTTTCAATATTCTTCAAATAAAATACTGTTTTCAAAAATTACTGCCTCAAATAAATGATCTTATTTTCAAAAATGACTGCATCAAATAAAATATTTTATTTTCAAAGTTGTACACATACTTTAAAATAAATAGGATTATTTACTAGTTACTAGTTACTTAAATCAGTTAGTAAAATCCAAGAAAATGCAAAGGAAACCTGCGTTAACGAGAAGTCATATTGAAGTCCGACTCCAATTTGCTAGAACGCATACGAGTTAGACTCAACAATGATACAATATAATTTTCTCACGTGAGAAAAAATTCAATCTGGATGGACCAAACGGATTTTTTTACTACAATCATGATTTACGGAAAGAGAATCGAATTCTCTCTCGACGAAATTCATTTGTTATTTGGAGTATTCGAGGCTATTCAAGTGAACAGCACTGTATATTCGCAATTTATTACTGTCGCACAATGGTTGGTCCACTAAAGTTTTATTGTGCGCAGCCTTGGAATTTATTTATTTCTCTCATTTTTTCATTTTCCAAGGGGAACAGAAAACCCTGTTGTGTTTCTTCAAAATGGGCCTTTATTTTTAGATATTTTCATTGCAATTTGTTCTCGTATCTAGTATCCTAGATCATAGCAATTAGAGCATCGGCTTATTATGCAGACGGTCTGGATTCAAATCCGGCGTTGGTATCGAGTTTTTCCTTTTTTCTCCAATTTTTACCGTGGAAATACGTTGTTTATACAGGATGGTCCATTTATCTTGAGACAGTCAATTATTACGAAAACCAGCAAGAATATGAAAAAATGTTTCATATAAAATATTCTTCGTATGGAGGGGCACATTTAATGGAGCTATGCACATTTTTCCATAAAGGGCAACATCATTTTTTCAAATGGAAATCTATATTTTTTATTTTATATTCTAATTCTACATCGAAAAATAATAATATTTCGTATAAAACATTTTTTCCTGAACTTACCATTTTTTAACGATACCGTGATAAATGTTGCAAAGCTTGCATAATGGCATACAACATGTATTGTGAATCTTCATCTAGTAAGCGGCAATAAGAAGTACGTACTTTATCAGATAATTTATTACCACCTACGCCACCGCTTACTAGATTCTTATTAAAACCGTGCACGCTAGGAAAAAATGTTTTATACGAAATATTATTATTTTTCGATGTAGGATAAGAATGTAAACTAAAAAATATGGATTTCCTTAAAGGGCCATTATGGAAAATGTGCATAGCGCCATTAAATGTGCCCCTTCGTACCAAGAATATTTGATGTAAAACATTTTTTCATATTCCTGCTGATTTCCGTAATAATTGACTGTCTCAAGATAAATGGACCATCCTGTATGTATATTAATTATTATATACCGCAAGAATAACCGCAAAGGAGAAGATAAGAATAAAATGTTCGCGGGCCCAGTTGGCCATTCGTATTATAGCGACGTTGGCCCGGCTGCATGAAAAGGCGACATTTTTAACGGTTTGCCACCCAATATTGCAACGAAGGTCCAATAAAATGCCAACCATAAATGCTACCAGGATTGTGCCCAAGCCTGCAAGAATCTGTGCCGCAATTCGAATGAAGTTTTTACCGGTTACAGGCTTTTTGTCGAACGGTGAACGCATGCATTTCCAGCCCGGCGGCACAGACAGTGTCAACGAGATAGCCGACTGACAAAGTACCCAAAGCCCAAATCTCCCGTGTCCACCATTCACGATCCATGGTCAACGCCCGCCAATCCTGTCTCGATCTCAAAAGTATGGAGCAAGAGAAAGAAAAAACGGAATCACAGAGGTGACAGTACTGTGCGTCCGTCAGATGATGGCTAGACAAAGAACACGGACTCGGTGTATCTCGGTTCCCCTACTATTACACGCTTTGTTGCTATTGGCCGAAGACAATGACGAAAGGTTATACCAAGACCGAGTGATACACAATAATTTCACGTCAGCACAGCCTCTCAAACCTGCAAAGCAATTTCATTTCACTCTGTCTCAAGATCACCTGCTGTCTTGTCGCTCCGTGTCATTAGCAGACTGCGGAAGTTTTGCAATTTCCAATTTTCGTAGACAAACTCGAAGAAAGTGAAATCTTTTGAAATTCTATTTCTAGCACGTAATAGCCTTGTAATTCTATCGACTTTAATATTGTAGCATTTTTTGGATTTTAATCACTTTTCTGGAATTCCGATAAAATATTATTTTAAAAACTTCTAACAAACAAAGTATTTTATTTTCAAAAATACACGCACGATTTTAACTATTTAGAGTTAAGTGAGTTAAATACTGTCCCACCTTTTGCTTAGCTTTTTATGCATAGTGGAATATATTTTAACTCTTTGGGGTTAGGTGGGTTAAATACTGTCCCACCTTTTGCTTAGTTCTTTATGCATAGTGGAATATATTTTAACTCTTTGGGGTTAGGTGGGTTAAATACTGTCCCACCTTTTGCTGAGTTCTTTATGCATAGTGGAATATATTTTAACTCTTTGGGGTTAGGTGGGTTAAATACTGTCCCACCTTTTGCTTAGTTTTTTATGCATAGTGGGATATATTTTAATTGTTTGGGGTTAGGTGGGTTAAATACTGTCCCACCTTTTGCTTAGTTTTTTATGCATAGTGGGATATATTTTAATTCTTTGGGGTTAGCTGGGTTAAAAACTGTCACACCTTTTGCTTACCTTTTTATGCATAGTGGGATGTATTTTAACTCTTTGGGGTTAGGTGGATTAAAAACTGTCCCACCTTTTGCTTAGTTCTTTATGCATAGTGGGATATATTTTAACTCTTTGGGGTTAGGTGGGTTAAATACTGTCCCACCTTTTGCTTAGTTTTTTATGCATAGTGGGATATATTTTAATTCTTTGGGGTTAGGTGGGTCATAAACTGTTCCACCTTTTGCTTAGCTTTTTATGCATAGTGGGATATATTTTAACTCTTTGGGTTTAGCTGGGTTAAAAACTGTCACACCTTTTGCTTAGCTTTTTATGCATAGTGGGATGTATTTTAACTCTTTGGGGTTAGGTGGATTAAAAACTGTCCCACCTTTTGCTTAGTTCTTTATGCATAGTGGGATATATTTTAACTCTTTGGGGTTAGGTGGGTTAAAAACTGTCCCACCTTTTGCTTAATTCTTTATGCATAGTTGCATATATTTTAACTCTGTGGGGTTAGGTTGGTTAAATACTGTCACACCTTTTGCTTAGCTTTTTATGCATAGTGGGATATATTTGAACCCACCTCGAAAAGTTGAAGTTATATTGATATTAAACAAAATTTTGTGCAACTTGGGTTTTTATTTTCTTTAAAATCGTGTGCCTCAAAGAGTTAAATGAAATGTAGTGTTTACTATTTGGAATAGCATTTTACCCAGCTCTGTTTGTCATCGTCTTCGGCCAATAGCGACAATGCATGGATGGTAGGGGATTTAGGATCACCGTTGACGTCACTGTTCCACCGACGTTCCGATAGTGGGGGTAACCAGTGACGTCACGATCCTACTATACGGATCGTGACAAGGATCCCACTGTCATCAGGAATCGCGACATCGCTGTCAGAGTTAGATTACCTTATAGCTTCGTGACGTACTCAGATTCTGACTGTAGCATTACTCCCACTATCTTCGATTTGGTAACGCTGGTGGGGATAGCCATGATCCGATGGGCGCACAGTACCTAAATTGCCATTCGCTTCTCAGAGTACTGTCTACTGGCAAATACCCTTTACGCTCGCCGAGCACAGCAATTCATAACGATACTTATCCAGCGTTTCCTTCGCAGTGGAAGCGGAACGGACAAAGAAAAATATTACCCCGGTTTACGGTCGGCTTGCGGAAGCCGTGGACAACTATCCTCCGCCCCGCAGAAAAGAATTGCGACTCGTCGCGGCGGAAACGCTGCGTTTAGTTGAAACGATAAACGTGTGCGTTGCACCGCGACACGCACGATTCCGGATCGTACGCGCGCGTGTACGCTGCACCCGGGACAGTTCCGGCGTATCTCTCCTTCGAGTTTATTTCTCCTTTTACGAGGCAGCGGTCTTCGGACAAGTCCCGAAGCAGTAGGAACGCTTTACGACATTTTTGTTTGCTCGCGAGCATACGGAAAATTTAACAACTCTCTTCCACGCGTAATTAACACAGAACGCGCGACCCGTGTTACTTCTAATAGACGCAGGGCCCGCAGCAAATGTTACCTGGGGGCCCTAGGTTTTGCATGATAATAAAACAAAACACAATGAAGGACCTTTTTTTTGCAGAAATATCTGTTAATAGTAGCCAGGGCTTTTTCTGCTGCAAGCGCGGGGCCCTTGGAAGAGCGCGGGACCCGTAGCATTTGCTACTTCTGCTACTGGGCTTAATCCGGCTCTGAATAGACGGACACCACCTCGCGCAGTTAGAGAACCTTACATCATATGTATTTATTAGCGATGGGTTATGATACTACTCGAGCGATATCGATACCTGGTTTCAAAGTATCAAGGTATCATAAGCACGTATGAATACGTAGGTATCAAAAGTTATTGATACCTAAATGTAGCGATGGGTTATAATTCTACTCAAACGACATCGATACCTGGTTTCAAAGTACATATCAAGGTATCGTAAGCACGTATAAGTACGTAGGTATCAAAAGATATCGGTACCTCAATGATACCTACTCAAACGTGTCGATCCTTTTAAGTACGTCTTGGATGAAATTGGTATCGATACTTTCACAACAATATACGGTTCGCTGTCAAGTCGCGTTTGCAAGTCTATTTCGTTTACTTTTGTTCTATACGTTCTTTTTCCTTGTCAAAATATTCCAGTCAGAGTTGGGCAAAACGTTTATCTAAATAAAAATTGCGAATAATGGTTGCAAGATTAAAAAATTTGTATTCGTTATTCGAAGGTTCGAATAAGAAAAGTATCTTTATTCCACGAGTATCGAATAGATAATTTTATTCGACAAGAATTTATCCGACGAATAAAGATAATTTTTTTATTCGAAACGGATTTATTCGAACCTCGAATAATTTTTTAATCTTTTATCTTTATCTTTTATTCGAAGGCTACGAATAACTCTTCGAATAACTCTTCGAATAACTCTTCGAATAACTCGAATAAACGCGTTATCGAGCGTCGAGCTCCGAACGTCAAAGACCCAGCAACTGACAACCGGCATACAATCAATACAATGTACAGTGCCGGACAAAATGATAGGACCTTGTATGTATTTGTATATTTCATATAACACAATAGGATATATGTACATATTACACGCCCTGTTTATTAGATATGTCCTTCAAAGTATCCATATAGAATTTTAAGTTTGTATCTTGTACACGAAAGAAATTAGAGAAAATAATGTACACATGTATTGATTTTAGTCGGACAAAATGATAGAACATTATTAAAAAATACAATTGTTCGAACAGATATATTTTGTTGAATTCCAAATTAATATTTAGTAAAACCACCTTTTCGCTGTATAACGTCTACCAAGCGATTAGGAATTGATTTAAATAGTTTTTTAATACGTTTTTGTCTTAAAAGACTCCAATTTGTAACAATACTTTGTTTTCATTCCGTTACATCTTTGTATCGTTTTCCATTCTCGTAAACGTTTCTTGAAAATTCTGCCCATATATTTTCAATAATATTAAGGTCGGGTGAACTCGAGGCATGTCACATTTTTAAAACTAAAATAAGCTTTAACGCATCTTGCGGTACGTATCGCAGCATTATCCTGTTGAAAAATAAACGTACCGCCTGCAATCGAGTCGCGTGCTTGTTTAACCGATCGTCTATTAATTCAAGATATTTTGTGCTGTTTAC
>CM052195.1:300466-324692 GCA_028455805.1 Lasioglossum figueresi
ATTAATTCAAGATATTTTGTGCTGTTTACACGGCCTGATCAAAAATTTATGTCAGTTTTTCCCCGATATCCAATACCGGCCCACACCATGACACTTCCGCCACCCATTTGTCGACGGCTTAAATATTTTTCTTCTTTCCTTAGATCGTGGAAATAGTAGTTCCAGTCATCAGGACAGTCCAAATTAAATTTCTTTTCATCGCTAAATATCACATTTCTCCAGTTCTTTTTCCACAAAACATGATCGCGAACAAACTTTAAACGAGCTTCTTTATGTTGCTCGCTCAGAGGAGGTTTTCTTTTCAGTTTTTTTCGTTTAATTTGTTTACCGCTTTGAAGAATACGTCGAACAGTTATTACGTTAGCTGAAACACCTGCTTCTTCAGCGATTTTTCTTGCAGTTCTCGTATAATTAGAAGCTACGCGTAATATGGCCCGTCTGTCGCGTTCCGTTGTAGCACGAGGTCTGCCAGTACTTTTCTTTTTTCCGTAGATTATTAGATTTTTTAAGAAGTTACACACAACGTGACGGATTCTATTAAATAACTTCGGAATTTTCGTGACAGTTTGGTTTTCTTGACCGCGATAACAAAATTCGGTCGGTTTCGCTTTGATCTAATTGTTTTCCTCGACCCATTTTAACTTTAATGGCACAAATGTTGTAGATAACTGAAAAATTTGCTCGTCTGCTTCTAGTCACTGCTGATCGATTACTGCCGGAGTACATAATAACAGAAAATATTACATGCGTCCTATCAACTTGAAGGAGCAAAGTCAGCCCATGTTTACACTTCTTCCTCTAATTTCTTTTGCGTGCAAGATACAAACTTGCAATTCTATATGGATACTTTGAAGGACATATCTAATATACAGGGCGTGTAATAAGTACATCTATCCTATTGTGTTATATGAAATATACAAATACATAAAATGCCCTATGAATGAAAGTTTAAAATTTTAGATTCTACGATATACCTTCAGAAAATTATTACGAGTGAATTGAGGTGCTTTTCCTGATGAAAATGAGTCCACGCTAGAATGTAATCGAACAATTTTTATTGTTACGTAATGTTATGATAAAAATTATCTCATTGAAGCAAATAGTCCAAATGATGTCTTGTTTGGACTCATTTTCATCGGGATAATATCTCTAAAACTTATTCGTATTAAAAATATAAAAGTTTAAAGTGTCAATAACGCTTGATTCCCCATCTGCTTACATTGTATGCCGATTTTTGGATATTTTCATTGTATACCTTCCAAACAATTACTTGAGTATCAAATTGTTTAAAACTCATGAGAATTAACTGGTATCACGCCCATCGCTAAGAAGGTCCCACCTTTACCCGGTGATCGATCGAACGCTGCGTTGAACGAAGCGCGATTTCCCCCGGGATCAGTGAAAGTCGCCGGACCTACGGTAACGACGTCGTCTCTTTGTTACAGATCAGAGGCAAAAGAGTAAAGGCGGCGGAAGTAGTTGCTGCTCAGCTTCCTGTCGCATATTTTAAAAACTCGCCGGCTGCCCTGGATCCCGTGAGGTGGTACAGCGCGAACCAGCGCCACGCGTTCAGGCTGAGCCA
Source organism: Lasioglossum figueresi (assembly GCA_028455805.1). Classification (NCBI taxonomy): domain Eukaryota; kingdom Metazoa; phylum Arthropoda; class Insecta; order Hymenoptera; family Halictidae; genus Lasioglossum; species Lasioglossum figueresi. Next base: position 302,049 of record CM052195.1, read on the forward strand.
ATGGTTTCTAAGGTTTTATGCTGATGTATAATTGTTAGTGGCTGAGCTCGTGAGCAGTGTAGCGGATCGAGAAACGAGAGGAAGAGATCGAGGAAGAGATCGAGGAAGAAGATCGAGAACGAGAACGTACCGTTTGTCACCGATCGCGCGAGAACCGCGGAGAAAGAAGAGAAAACGACGACGACGATGTTGATGATGATGATGATGATGATGATGATGATGATGGCGCACCGCCGCGCCGTCCCAGGCAAACGACTCAATCGTCGTTCGCGTTGCGTTTTTTAGACGAAATATTCCGAATTGGGGGATCTTGATCGTTGAGCGCGTCGATCACCGTGGACGGAGGAAGATCAACGCGCCAGAGCCAAATCACAGACGTATCGACACACGCGTACACGCGCCCACGCACACGTACACACATACACTGATACGTTAACAACCACATGACTGTCGGTTAGGTTCGCTGATAAAAGGGGAGCACAGACGCGGCGGGATCTGTTTAGCTGTGTCGCGCCGATCTGTTCACGATCGCGACCGGAAACGTCGTTGGGACGCGTGACGTCGAGACGTCTCGTAAACTTCGAGACGAACGTCACGCGTTCCGAGGGATTTTCGATGTGACCCCTTTCCAACCCCGCGCATCTTTGTATCACCGTCGCGCGATGATGAGAGAAATTACGAATAAAGAAACTTAGCGAGACGACTATGTTCGGGAAGTGATCAAAGGTGTGTGTGTGGTCATCGAAAACGCGGATTGGGGATACGCTCTCTGTGGTGTACGGCGCTACAATGCTTAGAAACTCAACCACTATCCGACTACCGCAGCGTTATATAGTAATTTACGTAGAACGGGATCGTGTGTGTATGTTGCGTGAATATGAGAGTGTGCGTGTCCGCGTTTGAACGGTCGAGGAGAGAGTAAAATTTATGTTGTGATATGCAGGTAGTGAATATATTATATATATACATACTATTATTAAAATATTTATATATATATAAATATATATACATAAATATATTTATATTTATATATATTATATATACCGATTATATATATATATATATAAATATATAATGGTATGAGACATGTTGACACACAGTTAAACTCTCATACACGATAGACTTTATTATCATGAATTTAAAGTAATATTATGACGCCACTTTGAGAGTTTAGTATTCTGGATAAGATTACAGAGGAAACGAAAAAAAAAAAAGTAATGATGAACATTGGATCTCTAATGGTAGTTATGATTAAATAAAAAAAAAACTCAAATATATTTCCTGTTAGATCCTTCGTATCCCACTTTCCCATCTGCACCCTCGATTTAACCTAATTCCGTGTACATCTTGAGAATTTTTCGAGCATCCAACCGTCCCGCCCCCGTCCCGCCCATCCTCCTTCCGTTTTCCCTTCTTTATTCTGTTTCCACCCGTCCAATTTTTAATCGATCGGGCCTAGAACGTGATTCGTCAGAGCCAACGATCAATTGAACGTTATAGGCAACTGTAACCTATACAGAAGTATTGATTATTATATAGTTAGGTACAACCAAACCGTTTATGATAAGTTGGTAGCCTATTCTATACTCGATCTATACTACTACTGTAATGTAACTATGACTCTTACCGATGCATAACACGTGTATATATATATAATGTTCTTACGTAGTGGAAAACTCATCGGAATGAAACAGTGGAATCGTGTTATATTTAATTTATTCCGTGACGAACCTCGCATCGTTTCGCGCGTTCGAGGTCTCTTCTACCATTTCGGTATTCGCTCGACTCATGAACCCGTGCGCCAGGCGAGTTGTTCGCGCGATTGTTGTCCTCGAACCAACGTGTACGCGTCCATCGGTCCATTCTACCAAATGGAAAACAAATTAAATAAATGAATAAATGCTTGTACAGTTACACGTCCCGCGGAATCGATCACCGAGCCGTGAAAAGGTTCCATGCGAATTTTAATGAAATTTTCCTTTCGCGAATAGCGTCGCGTTGAGAAACGAAAGAAAAAAACGATACAGGAGCGAGTCTCGTCGAATACACGATGATTTCTCTTTTAGTCTCGTCCTTGCGAGATCGATCCCTTACTGAAATCTTAGATGTTCGTTCATCCGAGTTTCGAGAGCTGTTTGCGGTATGTATAAAGAAAGTCTCGTGTTGCGAGGGCGATCGATATATTCGTAACAGAACATCGGAATTCCGATTGTAAATTTTGATTTCTGCGACCGCACGAAAGACTTCGAGGTCGCAGCCTCTCCTCCGTGTCGCGCGAAATCAAAATGGCGGCTACACCGAATCACGATTTTATTCTATATTGCCGAGATCGAACCGTTGACAAAAATCATATTTTTATAAACCAGTTCGCAGGAAGAACAATATTATTGACTTTCCATTGGACTCCGTGTTTTATTTGCGTAGCAATCTGATAAGTTTTTTGACGATCCGTATACACTGTGTGTATACCTTAAGAAGATTATTTATGTAAGAGATGTACATAGGATGCGCTTGATAATGTATCAACGATTTCGAAGGAATCGTACGGTGTTTTTGTAACAATCCGTTTCCCGGTGCGGCGAGAGATGCAAAATAAAAGACCAGTAAGGGATTAGGTGTACAAAAAAAACACAGGTGTATTGTTTTACTCGTGAATTCGATTGGTACGAGATGGGACGCGATCGAGGAATGCCTCCGGACGGGTTTATGGGACTAGCGAACGCCAACGACTTAGCATTTTATTATACCTTCGTCCGATTTGCGATCGGTGATTAATCGAGGTTTCACAAGTACCACCTCCGTTTGTTCATACCTTACGTTTTTTCTTTCCTATTCCCCCATCCTCGTCCCCTGCCACCCCCCTTCTCTTCGTTTCTTTCCAATGGAGTAACGTTAAGTCCGTAGATTATCTCTGAAACGCTGTTTATAAAGTAACAAATTGTTTAGCGAGTAAGTTTTAACAAAGTTGCGAAAATAATAAAAAAAAAAAAGAAACACATCACACGAAATAATATTACGTGGACTGTCGGGAGAAAGGAAACGCCAGGCCACAAGCATGTGTAGCTCGCTGGACGTTAGCTGGGTTCGGACGGCGATCGATCGATCGATCAATCATCTCTTCGATCGTTCGCCGCGATGTCTGGACGAGAGTCGAAGATTTCCGTTTGTCGTACTTGATCGCGAGGGAAAAAGGAGAAGGAGAAAGGGAAGAGGAAGAACGTCTCGAGGAGAGGGAGAGAGTGAGAGAGAATATGAAAGAGAAAGAGAGAATGAGAGAGAAAGAAAGAAAGCCGCTCTGTAATAAGCTTGTTGTACAGTTCCTTTGACGTTGCAATATTACTTTAAAATCTTGGGAAACAACGGTATAGTAGAGAAAGAGGACAGGATCGAAAGGAAAAAGAAGATCATGTCGCCGGAAACCACTGTTCGCCGCGCGACCACGCGTGTTTCCCTCCGTTCCAAATTTTACCTTTTCACGTCGTTGTAACGGAATAGAACGAGATAAGCGACGCGCTATACTTTGTATAATAGCAAGAGAGAGAGAGAGAGAGAGAGAGAGAGAGAGAGAGAGAGATGGAGAGAGAATGTGTGCGCGAGAGACAAAGAAAGAGAATCACGGACGGAAAAAGAGAAATCGTTCCGCGTCGAGCACGCCCGACGCCATTTTGCTCCGCGAGATAAGATTTCGAGCGTTACCCTTCTCCGTCCTTCTCTTTCTCTGTGTCCGTGGTCGAGCAAGCCCGTTATTCTTTGTTCGTTTCGTAATATTTTCTAACCAGTACGATCTCGCGCAAACCAACCATGAGAACGAACTGTCGCGTACGCGAGACGAGAACGTGGCGGCATGGAATACTCTTCCCGGAGATCGTGAACCGAAGAGAAATAAAAGAAATTAATTTGTAACGTTGCATAGTGTATTATACAAGACGAGAAAGAAAGAAAAAAACGAACAAAATGGATAAGAATTATTCGCCTCCGACTCTCTTTGCTGTTTAAACGAGTACACGGGAAAACAAGTAAAAAAGAATGTGCGAGATATCGAGGATAAAAAGCTATGTTGAATAAAAAAAAAACACACTATAAATGGTATTCTTAAATGCAGAGCAGAATTAAACGAGGCGAAGCGAGAGAACACACGTACACACAGTCTACAAAGGAAATATACTCACATTACATCATATCAAAATTCTAGTGGATAAGAATCAAGTCATAGACGTTTATTTGCACGCGCGTCTCGAGAGATACGGATATGGTTCTCGTGTTCGTGCAGCAACGTACAAAACAATGCGAAGAAGACGAAGAAGAAGAAGAAGAAGAACAGAGCAAACAGGTCTTTTGGTTTTTCGAACGACGTGTTGCATCGTGTCAAGAGAAAACGTTTTAACACGAAACGAGCCGATCAACTGGATTTTTATTGCGTGTAAGAGATAGATCGAAATCCTCGACGCGTGGGTGTCCATTGTGCGTGAATAGTAGTTCGTTTGAGACTCGTATAAAGAAACACACTATACAAACACACACATAACATATAAACACAAACACACTAACACTGAAAAAATAAAAAGAGAGATGTTCTTTGTGTTCAACTAATATACATAGAGCATAATATTTTTCTGTTCTGGAGAAAAAGAGATATGGTCCCGTCGTGGACGAAGAATAAACTGTCCCGCCTGAGAAGTTCTCTTGTTTTTGCGATTCGAACGCTCTACAATCAATTCAATTCATCCTCGGAACGATCGATCGAGTTCACCGGATTCATCATTGATCAGAGTTGGGTGGCAATTAATTTTCCCTAATCGAGTAAAGCGCGTCGAATCTTTCGATCGCTCGAGTGTTTATGGTAGCCGAGGCCGAATTAATTAATCAGACGAACCGAGCGCGCTCGCATCCTCGAGTCGTACTCGAAACGTATTTATTCTTAACACGAAATTTCTGATTAAGTCCTGCTCCGCCCAACTCTGTCAACGGTATCCGTCTCATTCCGGACATTTTGATCGTCGATCGTACGTATTTAAATACCAAATGTCATCGATCATCGTATTAGTGGATCATCGAGATAGAAAGAAAAAAAACACACACACACGAAGGAACAAAAGAAATATAGATCGATCCTCTGTTACGCATTTCGGATCGTTAAGAGGAGACGATAATCGTGCCGCTGCTAATTGATGAGACTAGTCGTCGAAGCAGATACATCAAATAGTTAGAAAAACAAATCAAAATAAACAGACGATCATTCGCAACGGGATACCACGGATAATGAATTCCTAATACCTGGTAAGAGTATTCACACATTCCACGATTCATACGGATCTCCTTTCCTCTATCCTCGTTCACGTATGCAATTATCCGCGACAGTTGCTTTAACAAGTTGACCGGCGAGAGATCCTTTTCTTTGAAACGATACAGCATTCGGAACGAGAACGTGATCACCAGACTGCGGATGTTTGTGCAATTTTTAATTTTTGTAGATCAATTTTAGAGGAAAATGGAATCAAATACAATCTTATTGTTGGCGGCAATAGTCCTTGTAGATACAAAATTAATAAAAATCGCACCAAATTCTATTGAATTTCTTGTTTTAGTATTTTTTAAACATTTTCATACGCCATGAACGCATAACGATCCCCAGTCTAGTGATTACTTATCATGTTAGAGCATCCCAGTCAGCAAAATTTGCTCGAGCAGATTATCATTAAATGTCTGCAATCGTACTTTGCGAGCAAATGACGGTCATTTTGGTGCCAAACCAAGCTTGAGACAGGATTTGGCCCTTATTTGCTCTGAATCTGCCGACCAAAACCTGTCGGAAACAGATGGTTTGGTACTTGCTCGCAAAGTTTGTTGCCGGATCCATACCACATCGAGAGCAGATTGCTTACTGGGATTGTGTGTTCTGCCATCTTAAATTTCGCCATTAGAACATCCCAGATATAACATTACGAATTCAAAGGTTCTAAAGTCGAGAGCTCAACAAGTACACGGAATTTAACCCTTAGCAGTCGAGGGGTGATTCAGACAAAGTCACCACTAAAAGTTTTGCTGGCATGTCAAAATTACAGATTTTGATGTAGCAAATATACTATTAAACATATGGATAAAAGAATACATAAACATATGCAGCGGCCGAAATAATGATAGGTTTACTTCAATTTGTTGACATAATGTTGTGTTTAATGCAATTTTTTTTATTTTACTTATTATTATCTATTCATTCTAATATAATTAACAAAATACACAGCTCAATCGAATAACACGATGTTAATTAATATCAATTACAAATTTTCTATTACAAAACTTGAGATTTAGTTGCGAAATAAACATAGGTTCATTATGTATTTTTACATAAAAATAAAAAAAAAAGATAATAAAAATAATTCAATACTTAGTTGAATCTCCTTTGTGTTTTATAATTTCAAATATTCTGCGTGGAATCGATTAAATTAATTTTTGGAATGTTTCTAATTTAATTTCGGACCACGCCTTTCTAATCCCATTTTTCAATTCTGAAACAGTTCTATACTGTTTTCCATTGTCGTACACCTTTCGTGCTAATATTCCCCAAAGATTTTCAATCGGATTTAAGTCCGGACTCCTTGATGGTCAGGGTAAAACTTCAACTTTTACCCTCTCAAAGTAGTTTTTAATTGTTTTCGCACGATGTATTGCTGCATTATCGTGTTGGAATATTGAATTAGGTCCACCAATCTTGTCGCCATATTCATCCAGCACGTATTCCAATAGTTCCTGATATTTTTCAGCATTGGCTTTTGGAGGGAACTACATTATCGGAGTCTTACCGTTTCAGCCGAATGCAACCCAAACTATTACAAATCTTCCTCCATGGAGTTTTGTCATTTTTACATTTTTTTATCACGCAGATTGTGCCGGTAATATTAAAACCCATTTGGGCAGTCCAAACTAAATTTTTTTTCGTCAGAAAAAATTGCAATCTTCCACTTTTCGGTCCATAACATATGATATTCTGCAAACTTTAATCTCTCCTCCTTGTGGAATTTAGTTAACGGAGGTTTTTTTCGCTTTTTTAGAATATTTAAGTGTCCCACTCGATCTTAGAACTTGCTGTACACGTCGGACACCAACTGTCAAGTCTAATTCCATTTTTATTTTAGACGCATTAAGCATATTTTGCCGTGCTTCTTGAAAAATTTTACCTTTTTTCCTATGTGTTATTTTTTTTGGATGACCTGTAGATTTTTTACTGCCGTATTATTCTTTTAATCTTAAAAAATTGTTTACGACATTTAATGACCTTTTCAATCTTCTTGCAATTTCTCTGTTAGAGAGACTCATATTGTGGAAAGCAATAATTTGGCCCTTTTCGTTATCATTTAACGATTTCTCCGTGTTATTGTGCTTTAATCATAGTATCAAACGAACATAAAATATTTTTTATAATTTTTAAACTTCACAATTCTGTGTACTTATCATACAAAAACGTTCGAAAAATTGCACTATCAATAGCAATTTTTAAATATTTCTCCGTGAACCTTAGATTATTTCGTATCTTGTAATCGATCATTATCAAAGTATTTTTGAAACAGGTACACGTCTTTACACTAATACTGTTGATAGTCGACTGACTGCTTACACCATATGTAGAACACAATCTTGCGAAATAAAAACAAATGCCACAGTACACTTCCGAAAACGAAAATAAAATTAGAAGTAGTAGACTAGCCGACGCGGCTAGGAAACCTATCATTATATCGACCACCGTATATACAAATCAGATTCAATTACGAAACGAATTAACCGCGTAAGTCGAGAACTCACTGTTAGGGATGGAATCAAGCACCTCGTAAGGTATACAGGTTCGAACTTTGATCGATTGAATTCGAACTCTCTAAGTACTTCGAACAACAGAAATAGTACTCCTAAGTACGAGTATACTCGAACCTATGCCAGACAGTTTCGAACCTTTAACAAGTAGTTTGGTAAACGGAAATAATACTTGCAAGTAAGGATGGGATCGAGTACCTCGCAAACAGGTTAGAACTTTGATCGATTGAAATCGATCTCTCTATAAGTACTTCGAAAAACAGAAATAGTACTCCTAAGTATACTCGAACCAACACCCCCGATCAAAAGTATGTGGACACTTGTTCAATTCTCCTCCTGGAAGAAAAAGAATCTTCAAGGGATTTAATTTAGGGAAGAATAAGAATTTATCTGAACAATAATTTATTAGTAGACCGGGGATTTTATGCATTTATAACGAAAACTATTATTTACTGCATAATTGCATATATTTACTGCATTTCTTTGCACATTTCTCTAGGGATCGGATCTAAAATATATATTTGATTTTTTATTTATATTTTTCTGAACAACATAAATTTGTTTGAACACTAAAACAAGAACACTAGTACTTCATGACTATCCGTTTACATCTGGAAAAGTGTTAGTTTCGTATACTCAATAGTTGTTCTAAAACAAATTCTTAAAAATCACTTTTTCACTGAAGTTACACAAGCCTGCCTTAAAATACGTTTCAAAACATTTTCAGTGGCACGCATACTTTAACTATTTACTATTTCAAATTCTATTTTAACCAGGTCTGTGAACAATAAATATCGTCTAATAATAATCAAATAGTACACGAATTTCAACGATAAGTGTGCACATACTTTTGAGCGGGGGTGTATGCCAGACAGTTTCGAACATTTTGGCAAACAGAAATAATATTTGCAAGTATATACGAATCTTGGTCGAACAGATTCGAAACTTTTATGAATATCTACCATGCAGTTCTCAATCCCAAGATTCAATTCCTTTCAACATCGAAATACTTATAAGTATCTTTACGAAACTTGTAAGTACTCGTTCCGAGGGTCGATATCAGTTTGTATAAAATGAATACTTTTCAAATATAATCATCGAAACATTATTGCTTTTAAGTAGTAATCGAAACCCATCAAATGAAATTTGGTTATTGAAATTGACTCGGTTTCGTGAGTACATATTGAACTTGATTCCATCTCTGCTTGCAAGTATATTCGAATCTTCGTCGAACAGATTCGAAACTTTTATGAATACCCTACTATGCAGTTCTGATTTCCAAGATTCGAGTACTACTTGTGAAAGATTAGATTCCTTTCAACATCGAACTACTTATACGTATCTTTTCGAAATTTCTAAGTACTCGATCCGAGGTTCGATATCAGTTTGTATACAATGAATACTTTTCAAACATAATTATTGAAACATTATTGCTTTTAAGTAGTAATCGAAACCCATGATATGAAACTTGGTTATTGAAATTGACTCGGATTCGTGAGTACATATTGAACTTGATCCCATCCCTACTTACTGTACAATGGAATTATTCTAGGTCGGAAAAAATTAAAATAGCTCCGATTGCAAAGGGTTAAAATCGTCTATCAACGGTGTGAAAAATCAAATTACAGGACCGCGAAATCACTATAAATCCGCTGAACATCCTGGGACACCCTAACATTCAAGAATTGTCTGTTCGTTTCCGCTCGGTTTCGTAATTATTCGGTGGGTCTTCGCGATAGTCAGCGTGTTGTGGAATTAGAAATACAGTAAACGCTCATTTACTGTCCGACAGCCGTATTCTGCAGGGACAGCATTTGCGTAGGAACACTATTTTTGTTTTGCCGGCGTCTACCGCACCAACTGCGCCGAAACAACCGCGCCGAGACATCAAACGAGAGCCCGAACATAGAGAAGGACAAAATGAAATACGGTCGCATACGCTGCTCTTCGTTGTGACCGAAACTTTCACCGTCGATTAAACCACTAAATACAATTTAAGTTATATCGTGTTTGGTCTTGTTTTAAGGACTGCGGCTCCTAGACAGACGACACTCGCGTGTGACTGAACAGTCACCACAGTACACTGGCACACCGCTAGACGACGTACAGTAAAATCCGCATTACTGTCCAACAGCCGTATTTATGGTGGACAGTAAGATTGGTGTGTACACGTATGATCGTATTTTTGTTACTTCAAAGGCAATTCCGAACATAGAGAAGGATTGATTGAGAAATTCAAAGGTGAAGCCGAACATAGAGAAGGATAGAATGACATTCAAAAGAGAATCCGAACATAGAGAAGGAAGAATGAAATTCAAAGGAGAAGCCGAAGTCTCCGAAGTCTCTTTCTTTCCAATACGCTGTCGTTCTTTGCGACCGAAACTTGAATCGTCGATTTAACCACTAAATACAATTGGAATTATATCGTGTTTGGTCTTATATTAATCAGAAAAATACCAGAAATTCGATAGTGAAATTTCATAAAAAAAATAATGAAAATGAAGAAAGTTGAACATTTCGATTCGTTCGAGTCAATGCGTGGTGTTTACACCGATATACCCGAGCCGAGATCAATCATCGCTGCCTTCGGCGCGGCGCGGCGTCGTCCGCCAGTGGAGTGAGAAGGCACTGGACAGTGAAGTGGATATAAACAAAGGACAGTAATGCGGATTTTACTGTATACGTATGCGAGGATTACAAGGGTCCGGGATTCCACTCCTGATTTCTCAATAATGCAAAGACGGGGTTTCTTAGTAGTCAAAATCGCTAGATGAAAGATCAATCTAGGTGGCTATTTGCCTCAAAAGTCCTACTTTTACGTTTACGACGCATAATTCTCATTATTCGGCAGCATATCGACAGCCACGATAGGCGGCAGCACCGTCGCCTGTCCAGTGCTTCTCCCAGCTCCGAGACATGCTATTTAGAAGTTTGCTGTTGTTTCAATCTTACTAATTCTTAATGAATTGTTTAAGATGTAAGTTTGAATTGTATCAAAATTCATTTTAATATTATTCGTAATATTTTTAGTAGAGTTCAGTATTAATTTTGGTACAATTACTCGACCTCGATATGACCGCTGTGGTTCTTCGTCACCGTCTTCGGTCAATAGCGATAATGAGTGCATGGGTGGGAGAGTCAGGGTACAGTGACAACGTAAACATTCGGCGGACGAACAGTATATGGATCATCTATGACTGTCCTTCGTGCACCGATTCCTAAAGGAAGAAAGCGCGGACTGTTATGGTCGCGCGACCTTCATGTACGAAAACAACAAACTTCTGAATGACGGCCTCTGTTATGGAAACAAATAAGATTCTAAAAATGTATGGTAGTCATCGTCGAAACATCGTCTGTCCTTCTTTCAGAAAGTTTCTTTTAAGGGCTGCCACGATCGACAGCCGCGATAGGCGGCAGCACCGTCGCCTGTCCATTGCTTCTCGCGTCTCCGCGACCTGTTGCCGAATAATGAGAATTACGCGTCGTAAACGTAAAAGTAGGACTTTTAACCCTTTCGCTTCGAGCGCCGCTTGTAAGCGGCGAGCAGAATGTGACCTGTGTATTTTAATTCATAATTAAAATATTACCTGTAACTTTGTAAGTTGTAAATGTCTTCATACCAAAGATGTAAATTATATTCATTATATTGTAGCAAAGATTGTTTTATTTAGCAAAATTGTTATTTAAGACCTAGGAAAACGTATATACAGCAACAACGCATATTGCACGTATTCATGTCGCGCGCTTCCGTTCAGTGACAGTACTTCGGCGGACTGGACAGCCGAAGCGAAAGGGTTAAGACAAATAGCCCTCTAGATTGATCTTTCATCTAGCGATTTTGACTACTAAGAAACCCCGTCTTTGCATTATTAAGAAATCAGAAGTGGAATGTACTGTTGTGTGTGAGTGTACTGTGGTGACTGTGCGCAGCCACGCGCGAGTGTCGTCTGTTTAGAAGACGCAGACCTTAATCAGAAAAATGTCAGAAACAAGCCACTGAAAGTTCCATAAAAAACTAATGAAAATTAAGAAGTTTGAACATTCGATTGATGGTGTCAATGTAGTGGTGTTCACACCGATATACCCAAGCCGATATCAATCGTCGTTGCCCTACGGCACGGCGCGGCGTTGGCCAGCAGTGGAGTGGGTAGGCACTGGACAGCGTTTGCGTAGACGACCCGGGACAGTAAACGAGCTTTTACTGTAATCGCAAAATTTGTGTTAAAAGTTGAAACGCGATCGTAGACCGTGCAACGGTGTAACGATATCGGTTCTATGACACTCGAAATAGAGGGGGAAAAGAATAATGAAAAAATAATAAAAGAATAATAATCGCAGTTGCATCCAATCGCGCAGTTTTTGTCGAACGTTGAGATTCACGATTTCGAAGTGAGTGTGAACAAAAAGAGGGGGAGAAAAAGGTGAAGAAAGTGTACAAAGCGAACTATAATTTTGATACGGAAATCGGGATGTATAATTTACTGAAAATCCGCGGAACGTTTGAAAACTTGACGCGTACCACTTAGAATCAAACGGCGTTGTTGTATAAAATTCTGATCGCCTCTCTGCTGTCTTCGAGTGACTGAACGATCTTCTCGCGATCTTTCGTTGTTTATATGTTCGCAACTGGTTCGACCGCCATATTTTTCTAGATGGAAGCTAGTCCGTGCGATTCACGTGTAGGAAGTAGTAGATATACAGTGAACCACGAAAGTATTTGAACGCACTTTAAAGCAGTATAACTTTTTCATAATTGTACCAAACGACCTGACATTTTGTAAGCAATTGGAAGCATTGGTTCACTAAATGATCTGCAAAAAAGATTTTCCAAAAATTTCAATTTACAAGGTTGCATGCAAAAATAAAAAAAGGATTTTTAAAAACTTTTTTTATCATAATGTATTAATAATGGATATCACTGGATTCGGGAAAGTCTACAGAATCTTTTGTTGTAAAGAACAATTCAATACCTTTTATAATAACGTCACAATATTTGTTAAAAGTTGATAAATACGTTTTTCTTTCAAAATCATGTTTTTCAAAAACTGTGCGTGTAGGAGAAAAATTAAGGGCAGATTCGGAATCACCGCAAAAAAAACTCTGTAAGAACCACCCAACAGTAATCGGGAAACATAAAAAAAGTTGAAATTTGTTGGACAGTGTTATCATACTCGTAAGAACGTTGGAGGATTAACGCTACAAACACTGTTTAATTTCCATGCACAATTCAAAATGTAAAGGACCAATGCAGCAAGAGAAATCCACTGCTTTGAGACCAAATCCGGGAATGTAAGTAACTCTTGACCGATCGCAATTACGAGATTGCCTGCCAAAGCCGTGACAACAACTTGTTTTCGCGTACAGACAAGACGAGATCGACGAAATGACTTTCGACAGAATGGAAATAAATTCACGCGATTCTGTTCGTTGACCATTCGGTTTCTTTTTGTTTCCCAATGATTTCTGTTCACGGAATGCGTAAAACTTGAGAAGAATTTGAGGTGTAGAAGCCACGTTTCTATGTAACCGCGTATACTTATTCCCCGGTTTCGAGTTAAAACCGTCTTCTAATCCTTCGACAAAGGAGAATGTATAAAAACGTTTTTCAACTTGGCCGTCCTGCATAGAATATGGCAAATGTTATATGCATTATTTAAAAAGCTATCCTACTTAATGCCGTAACTGATCGATGCGTGTAAATTGTAACAAAAGAAAAAGAAAACCATGAAAGAGAAAGAAACGATCCAACGTGCTAACTCTGAAGGTGTAACGAAATGTAACACGCAATAATTTTTGTAGACCTTATGTTAATAAAACCGATGTTAAGAAATTCTGCTATACTGATTAACAAAGATAATTTTCGAGAGAACGACATGTCGAAGTGGTAAATCTCGTGAACAACAAGTATTTATATGTTTTTATACCCAGTCAGCAAAATCTGTTCGTGCAAATTATAATCAAATGTCTGCAATCGTCACTTTGGTGCCAAACCACACTTAGAGCAGGGTTTGGTAATTTACTTTGAATCTGCTGACTAAAATCTGTCGACGGAAAGAAAATTCCATGGGCAAATGCAGCGCAAAACGAGAGCAGAATCTGCCCCCGTTATAGAGGACAGGTCGATCGCCCTAAGAGCAAACCTAATCTCTTTCTGAGAGTAAATATACAGCAAAATCGGAGTAAACCTTGCTGTAAGAAGGACAATCGAATTTTATTTAAATTTCTAAATTATATAATTGGAAGTTTCATGCATTTTCAATCATTTAAATATTTACAAATCTTAAAATAATGACTGGACTGAATATAAAATTCGATAGAATTTGGTACGATTTTTATTTATTCCAGATCTACAAAGGCTACCACCACTGAAAATAAGATTCTATTTCATTTCTCTTACTTAAAATTTACCTACAACGATTGAAAATTGCATAAACATCTGCAGTCTAATAACGACAATAACGATTTTACCCGATACTTACTCTGAAAGGAAGGTTAGGTTCGCTCTTGGTGCGACCGACCTGCCCTCTATAACCAGGGCAAGGTCTGCCCTCCATTTGGTGCCAAATTCATACAAAATTAAGTGCAGATTGCTTACTGGGTATATATGTATTTATATATACGTATGAATACATTTATATCGACAATTATTTTACGATATCTGCGTGTTATTGAAGCGTGACGCACGTTGACAATGAACAATTGCGAACAACACTCGACGAACAACTCAGAAATCCCCTATTAAGTTCACATTCGCTACGCAGAACTTGATTTTCCGTCGGACCGAACTTCCTGTAACGTATCATTTGACACAACTATCTTATCGTATGTACATCTAACATATAGAGTAAGGAGTATATCACGCTATAAGAACAGAATGATGACAATGGTAAATGTTTCTAAGACGAATTCATCTAGCGATAACTATCATATTCATTCACAGGAGCATACCGTCACCTAACTGTATACATATTCATTTCATATCCGAACGCATCACTATTACAAGCATTCTGAATTCCATTTGGCTTTCTGATTTACAACGTTTAAGTAATATATCTCACAATTGATACGGTAGTCGAGGTATAAATCTGTTACTAGTGGTGTAGCTTCGCTAAGGGGTTGATTTTTCGCGAAAAGATCGATGGGAAGTCTGGTTAATAAAGTTTTTTGCAATTCAAAATCTGCTGGATTCGTGTACTGTTGACACTAGGTTCACGGGATCCGTCAAAATGACGGGATCTAATATTTTTAATTTGCGATTATTAAAATTGTAAAGATGTTTCCCTTATTCCTTAGATATTCCTTAGATATTCCTTATAAAGGAATTATTTACCGAATTTATTTCTTTGGGTATACAGTGCTGTTCATTTGATTAGCCTCGGGTGAAAATATATATAAGTTTATATCAAAGAAAGGAATTGTGGGCAAAATTCTTGCCTATTAAGTTAAATTCGTTTATAATACGAATTTGTAAGTGATATATGTTTAGATCGATATGTACACTTGCAAGAAATTTTATGTTTGTAAAAATACGATGCTTCCACGTGAATAGTCTCACATGGTTTAGTCACAGTTAGTTGCCGCTTTGCGATTGATCAAACAACACATATCCCGCAACAAGTCTACATTTCACATCTATGTTCAGTATTATATCCATTATTTTTGTATCATTATTATCATTGTGCTAATATGGGTCGCGAAAGGTCATCGACTGTTGAGGAAATTGGAAAAATTAAAGTTTTAAAAGAAGAAGGGTATTCAAACCGAGAAATTCGAAAAAGAATTAATAGGACTGCTAAAGTAATTAATAATTTCTGTACTAACCCTGGTAATTATGGAAAAAATTATAAATGAAGAACAAAACGAACTACTACGGAGAGGGAAAGGAGATCAATTTTACGTAAAATTTCGAATGCAGCAGTTTCCCTTAAAATGCGCGTGACTGTACACAGTCACCTCGGTACACTCATACACCGCTAAACCACGTATACGTACGCGAGGATTGCAAGGGTCCGGGATTCCAGTCCTGATTTCTCAATAATGCAAAGACGGGGTTTCATAGTAGTCAAAATCGCTAGATGAAAGATCAATCTAGGGCGCTATTTACCTCAAAAGTCCTACTTTTACGTTTATGACGCGTAAGTCTCATTATTCGGCAACATATCGACAGCCACGATACGCGGCAGCACCGTCGCCTGTACATTGCTTCTCGCAGCCCCGCGACATGCTGTCGAATAATGAGAATTACGTGTCGTAAACGTAAAAGTAGGAGTTTTTAAGCAAATAGCCCCCTAGATTGATCTTTCATCTAGCGATTTTGTCTACCAAGAAACCCCGTCTTTGAATTATTAAAAAATCAGGAGTGGAATCCCGGATTCTTGCAATCTTCGCGTACGTATACGTGGTCTAGCGGTGTGCGAGTGTACTGTGGTGACTGTGTGCAGTCACGCGCGAGTGTCTTTTGTGTAGGTGACGCAGTCCTTAATGAGAAGGCATATTGAAGCCCGACACAAATTTTCTAGAACGCATATGAGTTGGTCCCAGTCAATGGCACAATATAATTTTCTCACGTGAGAAAAAATTCAATCTGAATGGACCAGACGGATGTTTCTCCTACTATCATGATTTACGGAAAGAGAATCGAATTCTTTCTCGACGTCTTTCATTTGTTATTTGGCGTATTCGAGGCTATTCAAATGAACAGCACGGTATATTATTCGAAAAATGGCCAGAAATTTTGATAGACATATTCTTGTTATGTTTATAAAATAATGTGACACAGTTGTTTCTAGAGCTCCGTAAACTTAGTATTAAATAGAGTCGGATAAGAGTTCGTTTAGCAGCTACAGAAAGCAGAGACTCGCACAAAAACATTTAAACCTAGACTTTGCCCTTATCTTTTTGCAAAACATCGCATTCTTGTCGATCGAGTACCGCTAATGCTGAAACACCCTATACAAGTCGTTTCAAAAGCACAAATACAAACTGCGCGAGCTGATGGAACTAATTGAAAGAAACAGACGTAAACGTTCGGAATCGGTAAAAAATATAACAAACTGCGAATTTAATGCATTTATGAAAAAATTGAGTAGGTGTAATTTAAAATAGCAAAAATATTAGAAAAATTTAAACATACTATTATATTAGTTTCAATCTACTAAACGTGATAGTTTGTTGCAATTCAGGTAAGGAATTTTGATTTTGCATAAAGAAATTATATGATATTTTGCGTATTTGTTTCTTGTTAGAAACTTCATTAGCCTGTACAGATTGCGTATGTGCTATTGAAACAGCCTGTATATTTTATTGCCACGTTCAGGTAAATATTCGCATGTAAATAGCGTGACGAAGGACTAATAGTCTTAGACTTTTTTTCGGCGGATTGCTTGGGCAGATATGCATACATTTCCTTGTCCGTCGTGCAAGAAAAGAGCAATCAACTTCTTACAAAAGGGCACAGCGTAACGATGCTACGTCGTGGCAGGACCCCTCTACATAGTCAAAACATAGGAAACGTGATGTCGACGAGAAATAGACCCCCTCGGTGCACAATAAAAAAGCAAATGTGCTCCATAATTGTTGATAATTTTTAAATAAATCAACGTTGAGACGACGTTTGCATACTGTGCCGTCTTGTAATGAACTTGTCTCTCTCTATATACAGGGTGTTCGGCTTCAGATGAGACAAAATTCAATAGATGAAACTTCATGAAAATGTAAATTGATAATCGAATATAAAGCGAACGCGAGCTCGGTTTTGTTTTCAACACGTTTTTATTAACTCGCTTTCTTGTCTGTCTGTTTGTTTGTTTCTTTGTCTGTTCGGTAAAAATGTTGCAATTGACTTTAAACTAACTTCCCGATGAGCTAGAGACTCGGAACTTTAAACATAACTCAGAAGTGGATGACAATGCAATATTTAAAAACAAATTTTAAAAAACAATTTCTTTTAACAAATTAAGAATATTTTGAAATTTAAAAATACATAACGGAGGAAGGGAAAATGCTGGTAATAAAACTGCTCACCAGCTTTGCGATGAAAATGAATAAATTCGACGTGAAACTGTAATACTTGTTGAATGCATGCCTGTTATGGAGACACTGAGGTAAACAGTAAACATTAGGCAAGAACGTATAAGATCATACATCGAAGTACATATACCAATCAATATTAGACGGTAAATTTGAAATTACTTGAAACTCAACAACACTTTTCATACCTCTTGTAACTGCTTATATACCATATCTATGAATTTATGGTAACATTGTTCAACAAATTTCAACTCTTTTTATGTTTCCAAATTACTGTTGGATGGATCTTACAGAGTTTTTTGCGATGATTCCGAATCTGCCCTTAATTTTTCTACAGCACGCACAGTTTTTGAGAAAATTGAGTTAAAAAATGCCATATTTTTCAAATTTGAACAAATATTGTGATGTTATTATAAAAGATATTTAATTGTTCTTTACGGCAAAAGAGTCTGTAGACTTTCTCGAATACAGTGATATCCAATACTAATACATTATGATTGTTTAAACATGTTTAAACGATTATTAAAGACGGAGAGACACCACTTTTGCACCTATTTTTGAGTATATTTTTAAATTTATCTCAAAAAATAAGGATCCAGCGGAAAATCAAACTATACCACGCAGTAGAGCAGAGTTTTATCTTCAGAAACCACCCTTTGAAGTTTCCAATGTCGACGTTCTTTTCGAAGCAGAAAGCAAAATATCTTCGCCCGACATGATCCTGTGGAACGCCCGTTCTAGCGGTGAGCGTCACTGGGGGCAACTCATGTTTAAAGGATCATAATGTATTGGTATGAAAGTCTACAGAATCTTTTGCTGCAAAGAACAATTCAATATCTTTTATAATAACATCACAATATTTGTTTAAAGTAGAAAAATATGTTTTTTTTCGAAATCATGTTTTTCAAAAACTGCGTGATATTGCGTGATATAGTTCGATTTTATGCTGGACCCTTATTTTTTAAGATAAACTGAACAATATCCTCACAAATCGGTGCAAAAGTGGCGTCTCTCCATCTTTAACGATAGTTTAAACATGTTTAAACGATCATAATGAATTAGTGTTGGATATCACTGTTTTCGGGAAAGTCTGCAGAATCGTTTGCTGCAAAGAACAATTAAATATCTTTTATAATAACATCACAATATTTGTTCAAAGTTGAAAAATATGTCTTTTTTTAATTCAATTTTCTCAAAAACTGTGCGTGTAGGAGAAAAATTACAAGCATATTCGGAATCAGCGCAAAAACTCAATAAGATACACCCAACAGTAATTTGGAAACAAATTTGGTGTTGGACAGTGTAATTCTTTGACATTCATCTGGCCATGAAATAACTACAAACTGATCAAGTTGTATGTGAGGACAATTGATGTTAAATCGTTGAAGCAAAGAAAAGTTTCATTTGGAAATTTCATCATAAAACATTACTTATCCGGTAATGCAGTAGTGCATGTTGGAATCTAACCACAATTACTACACATTTAAATATTGTACGAGGTATTATGTATATTAATTTCATATCCATAAAATGGAAAAAAACATATCGAATGAAATTATTCTAGATCGGAATAAATGTTTAATTTTCGAAATAAAATAGCTTCGAGTGCAATGGGTTATTAACAATTAGAATTTTCACGAACTGAATCTGTCCCTCGGTGTCGATTTGACACAGTTGTACAAAGATCGACGTAATAAAAAGGTAAACATTTATTTTTCGATGTTTTTTTATTCAGATTGATGAGTATAACATTTACATCTTTGGTTTCTCGGTAATGTGTGTCGCATTAACCCTGGAACTGCACTGTTGGGTCACAGAAACCCAGAGCGCCATTAATTATAATGTGACGTGTTCACGAGTGGCTTGTTATTTTTCACTTTCATAAATTACAACTCTTTGTAAAATAACAAACCATGATTCAATTTTTTTCTACGCATTTTTTTATCTAAAAAAGAACTTTGGGTTTCTGAGATCCGAGTGTGAAATACATGTCTCTAAAAAATAAGTGTGACGTTCCAGGGTCGAACAAATAAAAGTCACGAAGTTTCGCGAAAATTTAGCTGCAAATAACAGAAGAGTATAACTTATTTATACTCTTGTGTCTCGACTGTGGCTCAGTCTGGTTAAATGGAAAAGAAAGAAACGAGAAAGCGCACGTTTCTAATATGTTTAATTTCACAATGCTTGTGGGTATACAATATTTTTTGTTGTTCCATTGTCTACGAAAACACGCGCGCATTCGAATGCAACGTTGCGTCAAAATTTCAAAGCAATCGGTGAAGTATTTTCGGAGATTTAAGATTTTGAACAAACGAACATTTACATTTTTATTTATATAGATTTTTATATCATATCGCCCAAAGGAACCATCTATTAAGTTTTCTCTCATTCGTTGTCGAACACCGTGTATATACTATATGTATATCGAGTTATTCGGAAACTTATTGTTAAGCTTGCGTTATACACCTCATTTGTAAATATTAGATATCATATTTTTGTCTGTAGCATAATGAGGATTTTAAACCCGCAATTTATTCGGTTTATAGTATACAGGTATTAGATAAAGCTGGAAACAATAATAGGGAAATGGAGCGTTGTCATTACTCCGGCTTGTAAATTATGTAATTCTACATGTGAAATAACATTTATTATAACACGCAATTTCTTATTGTAGTTATTTCCAATTCAAACGTCGTTCAACTTGGTGTAATTGAAATAGTACACATAGATGTGACAAAGTTATGCACTGCGGCAGTAAACAATGCTTACTTACATTTTATTTACGGTAAGTATAGACATTCTCTTATTACCAAATTTAGTTATTTGCATTCGCAGCTTTATCGATCTCCGTTAGCGCGCTTTCAATTTAACCCTTTGCACTCCGAATTATTTTTCAATTTTATTTCCAACAACTCCATGCTATTTGAAGTGTTTTATTTGAAATTTACTTCAAAGGTCAGTTCCTTGACTGCTACTTAATATAAACAATTTTGTTTACCAATCATATTAAATATAGCTCTCTTAAATTTCGCTGTAAATTATACACTCCTCAAAAGAATTAAGGAATCGCCTCTGCGAAAATTGCTACCAGTTTACGTGATCATAAGTGCGGCCAAAATTGCCGTATCGATATCGTTAAACAATGGTTTAAAAGCGTGAAACCTTTAGTTTCGGATGCTCTGTTTCAAATCTTTGCTATGTTGTTTTTTTACAAAGTAATAGCGAGATAAAGACAACATTGACGGTAACAAAAATGTTATGCAACTTTGCAACATGGTACTTTGCAACAGGAAGGGCTATCTTTCCTGTGTAAACTGTGTGGTTGTTGATTATTGTGCGATTCTTTTTATTCGAGTTATTCAACATTGAAGTAAATGTTGGTTTTTAAAATTTAACTGGCTCCAGAAAGCGGAAAAATTATCGTAGGAACTGGTGCAAAAGAGCAATAGGTAGAGCGTTTCTTTCTCTTCGAGGCACTTCTTTTGTTTTTTTAAATTTCATTAACATTTCGATGTAGCAGGTGTTTCTGAAAATATGCTTAAAATATGAACAATTTCCATTTTTCCTTTGACTCGCTATATCTCGGCGAGAAATGATCGCAATACCATGATCCGAAAGTCAGATTGATGCAGAGATTCTGCCGATGCAATTGAGTATCCCATGAACCGGCTGCGACAATTTTTAACCTATGGCAGTTGTGTTTGAAGTTAGCGATTCGCAGAAATTACCGCTTCACCTTCGAACTGGTCGCGCAGTCGCGCAACGTGTCACATATTGTGACGCTCTGGTCATCAGAGAGGGGATGCTTGTATTCCCTTCGATTTTCTCGACCTGGCGACACTGTCCTTGACTCGACGGTAAGTCCTTGACACGCTCAACAAATACCTTGTTCCATTAATTTCAAACACTTAAATGCAAAGCCACATATGGATTAATAAATTGTAAGCATTTTCCGGGTAGAAGGGCCGTAGTAGGGGTGAAAGGTCCGAACAAAGAGACGGCAATCGAGTTTATGACGCAGACATGACACTTAGTCAATTGGAGGGCTTAAAGAAACAGCGACGAGTTTATAATTTTGTCGAGAGTCCTCCAAGTTTCTTTAGCGATGGACGCACCATAAAACTGTTGTACCCCAGACGAAACCCCAGATAGCTCACGAAACCTTCCCTGTTGTGTTGACGTTCCCTTACTCCACTGGCATTAAGTAAGGTTGGTATGTTTGATCGTATTTTTGTAACTTCAAAGGAGAGTCCGTACATAGTGAAGGACAATGAAATTCAAAGAAGAAGCCGAACATAGAGAAAGACAGAATGAAATTCAACGGAGAAGCCGAACATAGAGAAGGATAGAATGAAATTCGAAGGAGAGTCCGAACATAGAGAAGGACAGAATGAAATGCAAAGGAGAAGCCGAACATAGAGAAGGACAGAATTAAATTCAAAGGACAGTCCGAACATAGAGAAGGACAGAATGAAATTCGAAGGAGCGTCCGAACATAGAGAAGGACAGAATGAAATTCGAAGGAGCGTCCGAACATAGAGAAGGACAGAATGAAACTTATCGCCTGGCCGAAGACAGGTCCGCAGGCCTCGTCCTTTATCTCAAGTGGGCAACGGACTTTTCCGAATTGCCTCTTTTGGTTTTCTTCTCACTCTGAGTCTAGCCTTCAATGCGATACGACGTCCTTCCAACGTCAGTTTATTTAACCACCCATTTCCAATAAAACTCGGGTTTTCTGTCCAACAGCCGTGTTTTTGGTGGACAGTAATCCTGGTGTTGTGATCGTATTTTTGTTACTTCAAAGGAGAGTCC
>CM052195.1:324792-353637 GCA_028455805.1 Lasioglossum figueresi
TGTTACTTCAAAGGAGAGTCCGAACATAGAGAAGGACAGAATGAAATTCAAAGGTGAAGCCGAACATAGAGAAGGATAGAATGAGTGTCTCTTTCTTTCCAATACGCTGTCCTTCCTTGAGACCGAAACTTGAATCGTCGATTTAGCCACTAAATACAATTGGAATTATATCGTGTTTGGTCTTATATTAATCAGAAAAATGCCAGAAATACGATAGTGAAATTTCATTTAAAAAATAATGAAAATGAAGAAAGTTGAACATTTCGATTCGTTCGAGTCAATGCGTGGTGTTTACACCGATATACCCGAGCCGAGATCAATCATCGCCGCCTTCGGCGCGGCGCGGCTTCGGCCGTCAATGGAGTGAGTAGGCACTCGTCTTAGAACGTAATTAAACAAACGACAGTAATCTCGGCATTACTGTACGCATAAAAAGACGCAGCGTGTCAGCGGAGGAGCTATCTGTCAGCATGGATGTAACGTTTACGAAGAACTCCGAGTACAAGTCAAGTCCCAACGTGTCTAACCGACCGTGACCAAATCCTGTACCCGTATCATATACGAGGTGTGATCAAAAAGTAAGGTGACTTTTTATTTTTATCAGAAAATATTTATTTATTCATCGATATTTATGTTGCCCCCTTCAAAGTAATCCCCCTCAGATATAATACACTTGTGCCAGCGCTTTTTCCAATCCTCGAAGCACTTCTGATAAGCACTTTTTGGTATAGCTTTGAGCTCTTCCAGCGACGCAGTCTTTATCTCCTCGATCGTTGCAAGTTTCCGTCCTTTCACGTGTCTCTTCAGTTTTGGGAACAGGAGAAAGTCGCAGGGGGCCAAATCCGGAGAATATGGTGGCTGAGGCACGATCGTGGTGTTGTTTCTGGCCAAAAAAATTACTCGCAAGCAACGATGCGCGAACAGGTGCATTATCGTGATGCAAAATCCATGAATTGTGTTTCCAAAATTCCGTTAAAATTGCTTGGCACGAACCAAACGAGATGCCGACATCATCGGCAACTTCTCTAATGGTAGTTCGACGATTCCCCAACATTATTTCCTTCGCTTCTTCAACGTTTTCATCGGTTGTTGACGTGCTGGGGCGTCCAGGGCGAGCTTCGTCGTTAACATCTCCTCGGCCTTCTTGAAAGAGCTTGGACCACTTATAAACATTCTTTTTATTCAGAGTACACTCACCGTATGCCACTGTCAACATTTCAAGTGTTTTTTGAACGCTTAATTCCATTTTTTACACAAAATTTGATGCAAATTCTTTGATCCATTTTTCTCGACAGCAGAAAATCGTCGAACACGCAAAACACTTCTAACCTTTATGCTTCTCGCAAACAAACAAAAAATGTTATACAGGGTGTTCGACAACAGGTGGGAGAAAATTTAAGGTGTGGTCCTCGACGATAATATAAGACGAAAATGAAGAATAAAAAAATTGCGATTTCGGCTTCGTTATTTATTTATTAACACTTAAAAATCCGCCTTAAATGCGGCAACAAGTCTAACAAAAGTGTACGTTGCGTACGTCATAGAGGCGCGCGACAGTCACGTATCAAGTGACAGATGCATGCATACCTTGGTTCTCATTTGGGGTACGAATGTGCATTTTTGTGGATACTTGCATTTGCGAGGATGTTATTCAACATTTATGGACACAATGGATACCATTTTATAGCGATCTCGAGTAAACTACTCGTGTGAGAACAATTTAAAAGTGAAAAGGTATTTACCCCTTCTACTCGATAATTCCATAGGGCGGATATTAGAAATGCCCTTGTGGATTTTAACGAGTAGGTAGGTTCAATGTCGTCCAACGATTTATTAAATATTTTCGCCTCGCTGGGGCCCCAAATGAGAACCAAGGTATGCATGCATCTGTCACCACCGAGCTTGAGTATTCCTACGTTGGAGTTTGGATTAAGATCTTCACCTTTGCGACATCTGATATATCGAATTCCGTCAGAAGATAATCTATTGAACTTCGACGCTCGCGCGTGACTGCACACAGTCACCACAGTACACTCATACATCGCTAGACAACGCATACGTACGCGAGGATTGCAAGGGTCCAGGATTCCACTCCTGATTACTCAATAATGCAAAGACGGGGCTTCTTAGTAGTCAAAATCGCTAGATGAAAGATCAATCTAGGGGGCTATTTGCCTCAAAAGTCCTACTCTTACGTTTACGATGCGGAATTCTTATTACTCGGCAACAAATCGACAGCCACGATAGGCGGCAGCACCGTCGCCTGCCCATTGCTTCTCCCAGCTCCGGGACATGCTATTTAGAAGTTTGCTGTTGTTTCAATCTTACTAATTTTTAATGAATTGTATAAGATGTAAGTTTGAATTGTATCAAACTTCATTTTAATATTATTCGTAATATTTTTAGTAGAGTTCAGTATTAATTTTGGTACAATTACTTGACCTCGATATGACCGTTGTGGTTCTTCGTCACCGTCTTCGGCCAGTAGCGATAATGCGTGCATGGGTGGGAGAGTCAGGGTACAGTGACAACGTAAACATTCGGCGGACGAACAGTATATGGATCATCTATGACTGTCCTTCGTGCACCGATTCCTAAAGGAAGAAAGCGCAGACTGTTATGGTCGCGCGACCTTCATGTACGAAAACAACAAACTTCTGAATGACGGCCTCTGTTATGGAAACAAATAAGATTCTAAAAATGTATGGTAGTCATCGTCGAAACATCGTCTGTCCTTCTTTCAGAAAGTTTCTTTTAAGGGCTGTCACGATCGACAACCACGATAGGCGGCAGCACCGTCGTCTGTCCATTGTTTTTCGCGGCTCCGCGACATGCTGGCAAATAATGAGAATTACTTTTCCTAAACGTAAAAGTAGGATTTTTGAGGCAAATAGCTCTCTAGATTGATCTTTGATCTAGCGATTTTGACTACTAAGAAACCCCGTCTTTGCATTATTAAGAAATCAGGAGTGGACCCTTGCTATCCGCGCCTACGTATACGTTGTCTAGGGGTGTGCGAGTGTACTGTGGTGACTGTGTGCTGTCGCGCACGAGTATCGTCTGTCGAGGAGACGTAGTCCTTAAATATTTGTTCTATTGTAAACATTTGTATAAAAGAATCTCGGTCCGTTTATAATAAATATAATAATAATAATAATAATTTTTATCAAGTTGTAGGGAACGGGTTTCGGACGAGACATGAGCGTCGGTTAGCCTATGAGGTAGCAGGTATCGAGAAAAAAATCGATTGGTCTACGAGTACCTTTGGCCATTTGTTGGTGTGCGAACGCTAAATGCAGGGAACGTACCACTGCGTTTCACCAGCATAAGTATTCAAGTTCATCGCCTTTCGCAGCACAAACAACCGTACCTCGTCTATGCCTTCAGTATTGCAGTAGAAGTTTGACGCGGTACCGAGTTTCACTGAGCCAGTCAACATCCTGTTATAAATGTGTAGAACGCAAGTTATGAACATGCAAAAAAAAACATTTTATGTACGAATCTACATTGAATAAATAAAGACAATGTAATAAAGAGTATATCTGCGTATTTATTCATTGAACCACCAATTTTTCCTGCACCTCCGATTTGTCGTAGAGTGACAAATTTACACCAGCCTAACATGTCATTGAGTTACACTACTGATTTGAAATTGCAAGAATAAGCAAACTTTGAAAAATAAAAATTTTCGTCCCTCTGGCTTGACGTTGAGTTGTACTACTTAATGTTCGAAATTTTTTCGAGCTTCTGACTTGACGTTGACTTGTACTACTCAAAATGCGGATACCCCCTTCGACATCATGTTCTCCTGATACTCCTGTTACTTTCCGGGATTTTCGAAAATTTTCGCAGATTTTTGGGTTTGTATTAGGAGAATATGATATCGAAGGAGGTATCCAGATTTTCAGTAGTACAAGTCAACGTCAAGTCAGACGCTCGAAAAATTTCGAAGATTAAGTAGTGCAACTCAACGACAAGTCAGGCTGCCGATATTTGTCAAAAGTTTTCGAAAATCTCGAAAATTATCAGGTGTATTAGGAGAAAATGATATCAAAGGAGGTAGTCGGATTTTCAGTAGTACAACTCAACCGCAAGTCAGGCGGTCGAAAAATTTTGAAAATCAGTTGTGCAACTCAACGACAAGTCAGACGGCCGATATTTGTCAAAAGTTTTTGAAAATCTCGAAAATTATCGGTGTATCAGGAGAACGTGATATGAAAGGAGGTATTCGAATTTTCAGTAGTACAAGTCAACGACAAGTCAGACGGCCGATATTTGTCAAAAGTTTTCGAATATCTCGAAAGTTATCAGGTGTATCAGGAGAACGTGATATCAAAGGAGGTATTCGGATTTTCAGTAGTACAAGTCAACGTCAAATCAGAGGCTCGAAAAATTTCGAAAATTAAGTAATGCAACTCAACGATAAGTCAGACGGCCGATAATTGTCAAAAGTTTTCGAAAATCTCGACAATTATCAGGTGTATCAGGAGAACATGATACCAAAGGAGGTAGTCGGATTTTCAGTAGTACAACTCAACGGCAAGTCAGAAGGTCGAAAAATTTTGAAAATTCAGTTGTGCAACTCAACGACAAGTCAGACGGCCGATATTTGTCAAAAGTTTTTGAAAATCTCGAAAATTATCAGGTGTATCAGGAGAACGTGATATCAAAGGAGGTAGTCGGACTTTCAGTGGTACAACTCAACGAAAAGTCAGACGGCCGATATTTGTCAAAAGTTTTCGAAAATCTCGAAAGTTATCAGGTGTGTCAGGAGAACATGATATCAAAGGAGGTATTCGAATTTCAGTAGTACAAGTCAACGTCAAATCAGAGGCTCGAAAAATTTCGAAAATTAAGTAATGCAACTCAACGATAAGTCAGACGGCCAATAATTGTCAAAAGTTTTCGAAAATCTCGAAAATTATCAGGTGTGTCAGGAGAACATTATATCAAAGGAGGTATTCGAATTTCAGTAGTACAAATCAACGATAAGTCAGGCGGACGAAATTTTTTCGAAAATCTTGAAAATTGAACTTTGTATGAGGAAAACATGATATCGAAGAAGGTATCCGAAGTTTCAGTAGTACAACTCAACGGCAAGATAGACGTTCGAAAAATTTCGAGAGAAGTTAGACGGCTGAAAATTTTTGACGCGTCAGTAGTGAAATTCAATTTTGGAGAATTTTGAGGGTGGTGAATAAAGAACACATTAACTGCGGTAACTCTCTAGTATCGTTTATTTTTCACTGATAAAATTACAACTTTATATATTACGATGTACATAACAATTTGAAATGTATAAGTACATGTAGAGTGTGAAAAATTGCGTAGAAATTTGTATTTTTTATTCATCACAATATAGCATTACACAACTAAAAATCTTTTTTCCTTATTGACACGGCCGCGCGTTTGGCTCCACATGATGGTCATAGATCTCGATTTACCTCAGATCTGTACCGTGTGAACCGAGCTTTGGGCTTTGGGCGACGCTCGTACGAATAGATTTCCACATCACCGATGAGGTACTATTCTTGATGCGTTTTTTTTTTGTTCAGTGGTATCCCCTGTAGGCCTATTCCACTGCTTCCCATGACAATTTCGAGAAAATTCATAATCAAAGCCATAACATGTGCCGTTGATCAGTATTTCCCGGAAGTCATAATATATGGCGTTATTCATAATTTCGCATAAGCCATTACAAGTAGTGTCGTTCATAATACATATCGCCTAAGCCATTACAAATGGCGTTATTCATAATAACGCAAAAGCCATACAACATGGCGCTGCTCAGATTATTTATCGAGTAAGCGGGGAGATTACGATTTCCGTGGCCCCTTGTTTAGAGGTTAAATTTGTATTTGTTCGATGCCGTCGTTGCCACAAACGCGGCAGTCAAGTGGCACGGCTCGGCGAAAATAATCACAGCTGTTTACGCCAATTCGATGTCGCAAAGACACCTCGGTTCTCCAACAAAGATCTACCGTTGAGGTCACGATCGTGCTCTCTTGCTTTCCGGATCGTGAACGACAAGCATTGACTTTTTGCGACTCCGAACCATCCTTGACCGTGTCGGCGCTGTTTAACAAATCACGTTTCGATCCTCGACGCAATTGTATCCGTGATCGCTGTACATCAGTCCGCGAGTGCCTCGCATTTTCGCTGAATAAACCGTGCTTGTGAACATCCAACACGTGGACTTTCTTTCACACACGTGGCAACCATCACGCTGTCTCCTCATCCAAGTCCACCAGCTTCCAAACGAAACAGTATTCTTATTGTTATTTTAAGAAAAAAATGTATATATAACAGGTATCGAATGGGCCTGTTTTAGCCGGTAAAGTAGATTTCCTGTTTTTTATAAATCTGCAAATATCTCGGTAACTATGCGAAATATGGCAAAATATCAGGAGATCTGTTTTGTAGAAAATTAAATTTCCAACAATTTATGTCGTATGACATTTTTCTATGAGATGCGCAGTTTCTGAGTATATTTATATTTCGGTGAAGGCTCCGTTCTGAAAAGACCAAATTCTGGATTACATCTACAATGGTTAGGTTAGGTTAGGTTCGGTTACATCATTTTTTTCTTAAAATGACCCCAGGAACACAAATTTAACCTTTAAAGTAGGGGCCACGGAAATCGTAATCGTGCCGCGCGAGTAAGCTATAATATATATATAGTTATTCATAATATCGCATTAACCATAATATATGGCGTTGGTCACTCTGACCAATTTCAATTGTGGAATTATGCACCGAATTATGCTAAAAATCATGCTACAAATGATACAGTTAAAATAACTTGAAATATTTTTCTAAATATAATCCCAAGAGAAATGATTTGATTCTTTTACTAGCAGTGATGATGGTTCACGACTGAAATTCCCATCTTATAAGAAATTC
The DNA here is from genome assembly GCA_028455805.1 of Lasioglossum figueresi. Classification (NCBI taxonomy): domain Eukaryota; kingdom Metazoa; phylum Arthropoda; class Insecta; order Hymenoptera; family Halictidae; genus Lasioglossum; species Lasioglossum figueresi. The sequence goes on from CM052195.1 coordinate 331,696, forward strand.
TTGATTGGGACTCGTAGATTCTTCAAAATTGTTATACAGTTGCCAGTAGGTAATGTGATAACTCTATTTACATTTTATTTCCGCAGATTAATCTACTTACATCGATAGAAAATACGTACAAAATTAAGTAACATGCTCTTCGTGATGCATAACTAATTCCATAAAGTACATTTATGTCGTGGATTCATAGGACTGCTCTGTGGACATTGGAAAGCTTCAGAGAAGGCAGCCATGTTCGAAAGACTTCCAATAACGCGATATTTTGGGGGACTGTGTTCGTCGCTGTTAACTGTGTCCGCTTCATACTCTGGCCTTACGTGGGAACACCAGGCCTGTGGAACAGAGTTTGCATAATTAATTAGAGAGAACATTTACATACAATAATACGGAAAAATGTATTCGTTGCTACTGAACTGTAGACTATAAATAAATGAATAATTTCGTTGAAGCTTCAAGGTTTTGGAAACGTAAATGATAAAAGTAAACGAAATGTTATTTTACGTCCGACAGCGGATTCTACATATATGCGTTCATGACACAAATGAGTAAAAATTAAAACGATTTAAGTAAAAATTAATATCGGTATACATATATTTCCAGCTTGTCAAAATTATTAAAGAATGAATGAAATTTTTATTTGGCTCCTGTCTCTTCTAATTGATGCAAACAATTTTTATTTTGCATCAATCACATTTTTAAATGATACCTCGTAAGCATTAAAAATATTAAAGAATTTTAAAATGTCCTTACAAGTGTTTCTCTCCTATTAATTTCGTTATCTATAGTTGTCGGTAATTAGGTTGTGAGTTAACGCTTGTTCATTGATTACAAAAATCGTGCTACTCCGCGGAAGTAATATTATTCATAGAAGTGAATTATTTTAAATTCGACAAGAATTTATGTGTTAGGTGTACAAATTAATTCATAATCAATTTAAGTATACTCTACTGTGAAAAATAATGTCTACCACATTTTGTACATTTGCTCCATCTTATAAATATAATCAGTGAATCTTTAATCTAAAGGATAAAAGATTTGAATTTTTAAAAAAGTTGCAACTGTGAGTAATTGTGAGGACCATGAATTCATTTGTACTGTTACGGATGACGAACAGATGTTCAAGATCATCTCTGGCAGGAACCGTCATAGATAAACGTACAGAACCACCCTAGATAAACGCACAGAACCATCCTAGATAATATCCACATATCTGGTTAGTTTAAAACCAAAACATACGCACGACCAACTGGACGTTGACAAAATACGAATGTGACTCAGGGGTATTGACAAGTACCATTCGTTCATTCCAAGGGTTCTGACAAATACGACCCGTCATTGCAGGGGTATACAAGCCCTTGCCATTTCTGTTCTCGGGGGCTTGTACTTTCGTAGTCACGAATCGTGTCGCGTCGTGCTGTATCTCGTAGAGTCAATTTCCAGTAAGATCGGGCTCAGTTCCCCTTCGTGTCAACGTTAACCGTATAGATTCCGCGAGTCGGGTATAAAATCCATTAGGCATTTCTAAAGTCGCTACGAGACCCCCGCATTGCCAGCGCTTCAAAACCGAGCATCCTAGTTAGGTAACAATACTTTCTTTCCACTCTATTTCATTCAATCGCGACATTTACGCAAACGAAACACGCTTTTTTATAATTAGAATATATCGTTCAATTATCGTTCCACAATCCTAATCGAACGTCCTAAGTGAACGTCCCCACACGATACAATCTTACTGCTCGGATTGTATCAATTAGATTATACTTGTTACGACTAGCGACTCCCTGACAATCGCATCAGGTTCGTTCGCGACATTCCAATCATCCACACAGAGATTTATCCAACCAAGTGGCTTCTCAATTACACATTGGGTTCGTACACGAAAACTATACTATTCTAGCGGCTCCCTGACAATTGCCTCAGGTTCGTCCGCGTCCTAACAGCTCCCTGATTTCGCATCAGGTTCGTCTGTGCTCTTATCCAATCTCCTAGCGGCTCCCCAATTTCACATTGGGTTCGACTGCGTTGTTCTATAACCACCTAGCAGCTTCCTGAGAATCGCATCAGATTCGCCCGCATTCTAACAGCTCCCTGATTTCGCATCAGGTTCGTCTGTGCTCTTATCCAACCTCCCAGCGACTCTATAATTTCACATTGGGTTCGTACACGAAAAATACACTATCCTACCAGCTCCCTGACAATCGCATCAGGTTCGTCCGCATCCTAACAGATCCCTGATTTCGCATCAGGTTCGTCTGTGCTCTTATCCAACCTCAGCGGCTCCCCAATTTCATATTGGATTCGTCCGCGTTGTTCTATAACCACCTAGCAGCTTCCTGACAATTGCATCAGGATTGTCCGCATCCTAACAGCTCCTTGATTTCGCATCAGATTCGCCTGTGGTCTTATCCAACCTCCCAGCGACTCTACAATTTCACATTGGGTTCGTACACGAAAAATATACTATCCTACCAGCTCCCTGACAATCGCATCAGGTTCGTCCACATCCTAACAGCTCCCTGATTTCGCATCAGGTTCGTCTGTGCTCTTATCCAACATCTCAGCGGCTCCCCAATTTCATATTGGGTTCGTCCGCGTTGTTCTATAACCACCTAGCAGCTTCCTGACAATTGCATCAGGTTTGTCCGCATCCTAACAGGTCCTTGATTTCGCAACAGGTTTGTCTGTACTCTTATCCAACCTCCCAGCGGCTCCCCATTTCACATTGGGTTCGCCCGCGTCGTTCTACAACCTCCTAGCAGCTCCTTGATTTCGCATCAGGTTCGTCTGTGCTCTTATCCAACCTCCCAGCGGCTCCCCATTTCACATTGTGTTCATCCGCGTCGTTCTACAACCTCGTAGTAGCTCCCTGATTTTGCATTAGGTTCGTCTGTGCTCTTATCCAACCTCCCAGCGACTCTCCAATTTCACATTGGGTTCGTACACGAATAATATACTATACTAGCAGCTCCCTGACAATCGCATCAGGTTCGTCCGCATCCTAACAGCTCCCAGATTTCGCAACAGGTTCGTCTGTGCTATTATCCAACCTCCCTGCGGCTCCCCATTTCACATTGGGTTCGTCCGCGTTCATCTATAACCACCTAGCAGCTTCCTGACAATCGCATCAGATTTGTCCGCATCCTAACAGCTCCTTAATTTCGCATCAGATTCGTCTGTGGTCTTATCCAACCTCCCAGCGACTCTACGATTTCACATTGGGTTCGTACACGAAAAATATACTATCCTACCAGCTCCCTGACAATCGCATCAGGTTCGTCCGCATCCTAACAGCTCCCTGATTTTGCATCAGGTTCGTCTGTGCTCTTATTCATCCTCCCAGCGGCTTCCCAATTTCACATTGGGTTCGTCCGCGTTGTTCTATAACCACCTAGCAGCTTCCTGACAATTGCATCAGATTTGTCCGCATCCTAACAGCTCCTTAATTTCGCATCAGATTCGTATGTGCTCTTATTCATCCTCCCAGCTCCCCAATTTCACATTGGGTTCGTCCGCGTTGTTCTATAACCACCTAGCAGCTTCCTGCCAATTGCATCACATTCGTCCGCATTCTAATAGCTCCCTGATTTCGCATCAGGTTCGTCTGTGCTCTTATTCACCCTCCCAGCGACTCCCCAATTTCACATTGGGTTCGTCCGCGTTGTTGTATATCCACCTAGCAGCTTTCTGAGAATTGCATCAGGTTCGTCCGCATCCTAAGAGCTCCTTGATTTCGCAACAGGTTCGTCTGTGCTCTTATCCAACCTCCCAGCGGCTCCCCATTTCACATTGGGTTCGTCCGCGTCGTTCTACAACCTTCTAGCAGCTCCTTGATTTCGCATCAGGTTCGTTTGTGCTGTTATCCAACCTCCCAGCGGCTCCCCAATTTCAAATTGTCTTCGTCCGCGTCGTTCTACAACTTCCTAGCAGCTCCCTGATTACGCATCAGGTTCTTCCTCGCTGTCTATAATCCTAGCGGCTCGCCAATTTCGGATTGGGTTCGTCCGCGTACCTCAACTAACAAATAGAGACCTTATTCCCAGGGTAAAAACCCTTCGCCGGCCACTCTTGCTGCTCGCGGCCCTGGCTCGTAACAGTACACCTAATATTGTTTATAGTTGTTTTCGATTTTTAACGTAAATTTGATTATGTGCAACTTACGTTTGCGAATTCTAAAAAGAATAATTGGTCGTCGGTATAATTTTCTAGTCCGGGTAGCTTCATCTGGGGTTTCTGATGTGCTATTTTTTGGTACGCTGAGAAAGCTACTTGAACGCCAACCGCGTCTGCCAGATTTTCATCTTCGGTAAGTTTGCCATCCAGCTGTACATGATAAAGTTTTGTTATTCTTACAAATCGCAATTAGCTCGGAAAAAGCTATTCGATACAGGGTGGTAGGTCGGATACGCTTCTAGATAAACTGTGTTGGATCTGAACCCTTTGCACTCCTTTGTCGAGTGTGACTCGACATCGGAGAAGGGAAAATGTAAATAAAACGGGTTTTTATATGTATTTGGTTCTTCCTTTACGTATTTAATTGTCTTATTTTTTAGTTAAAAACAAATATTAGTTCCACAAATATAAATTACGACATAGTTTGCGAGCTATATTCAATATAATTAGTAAACAACATTGCTTAAAATAAGTAGCAGTTAAGGACCTGTCTTTTGAAGTAAATTTCAAATAAAACACTTCTAATAGTAGTAAGTTGTTGACAATAAAATCGAAAAATAATTTGGAGTGCAAAGGGTTAACTCTCTTATACTTTCTCTTATATTTTATAGTAGATAAAATAAGAAGATACGACAAAAAATATATCGAAAAGTAATGAGAAAAAACAGAAACAAAAATAGAAAACAGAGTAAAATGAAAAGCTCCAGAAGCCCGGATATAAAATAAAAAATTCTACCTGAACATTGTCTCCCTTTTCGTCCAAGACATCCAGGGTGTAATAACCAAATTGATGTACGAAGCAAGTCGCACGATCCTCGTACTTGTCCATTATATTCCGAGAGATCCACCCAGACTTATATCCATTCGCATCGAATTTAATCCCTGAATGAAATGAAATATTATTACTATTGGTACTACTTTATTTATTGTGTTTAGGTTTACAGGCATTACAGTCTTATGTGTACATATAGGAAAGATTTATCTTATTTCCTCTAATTTTTAGTAATTCAAATTAACCCCTTACCTTACGATTTAGTTTACGATTTCAGTGCATAAAAATTTTGTTGTAATTCTTAATTTCTTAAAAAAGGAGAAACTTTATATCTATTGTAGCCCTATATGTTCCCCAATAGCTGTACATTAACAAAACCAAAACAGAATTTTATTTCGATTTAAAGGAAATTAATAACATACATATTTATTAGACTCTGTTCAGAATCTTCATCATGAGTGTGACACGATATTGTATGGCAAGGTGTTAACTTGAACACGCTTCAAAGACTTATGTATAATCTAATCTAACTCTAAGTATAAAATACATATAAAATATAATAAACATAAAACAATCTGAATATAAAGATATAATAAAATGTTGGCAATTAATATTTACGAAGATGAATATTCCCACGAAAAGTTCAAAAGTTTGTAACAAAATCATACCTTCGCTATCGAAGCTGTGAGACAACTCATGGCCGATTACGAAACCAGTGGCTGCATAGTTGATGGTGCTGATAAAATACAGATCATGAATGGCTCGCACACTTGCACGTGTGTATACAATAACGTCTCTATCGAGATTTTTTAAATGAAAGAAGAAACAATAACTACAAAGAAATATTTAATAGCAGAGTATAATAACTTACTCCGGTAAAAGTGGCGTGAAATAAGGCTCTTGTAGTTCAGCTGCTGGTATAACTGTAAAGAATGATTATTTTAGATTTTTGCATTCTGATGAATTGATTTGAACCTTTTTCAATTTTACGAAATATAGTACTCACTGATGGCGTTAATTATTTGAGTATAAAATGCGTTCACCGTGATAGGATAATCCAACCAACTGAAATATACATATGTACAGGGTGATTCAGCTAAGTGTGCCACCCAAATTACATGTAAACTATTTGGTGTATGAAAAAATGGTTGAAACAAAAATTGTACGATGTTATGAGTAACATACTATGTAACAGTTAGTTTTTTCTATTTTGTTTTTTTATCGAGATATAAAGGTCATCTCGAGTTTTCTTATCGTAAATGGTAAATTTTAATCTTACGGTCGGAGAGAAAATGAAACCCTGAATAAAAAAGCTACAGGATACATAAGATGAAAAACCAATAGTTGTCGAGATATTCTCTATAAATGATTTTTTATGCAAGTGATGCGCAAACTGTTCTTCATAACGTGGGTGGCACACTTAGGTGTACTTATGTACTAAAAAAAGGTTTCAGGATTAATTTATGTCTACAAGCACTTTTAAAACTCACTCGGTTCTGCTGACGAGGCCTCTGATCTCTTTCAGATCCTTAATTAATTCGTGTGAGGCGCAATTTAATAGATTTTGAAAGTAGTCTGCGCCTATTTTCAGCTGTGGAAAATTCAAAGAAGTATTTTCGAAGGTTATTACAGTAGACCTTCTACAGTCGCAAGAGCCTCGGGGAGGTTCGTTTGCACAGTTCGTAGGCAGACACTATTTTTCGAGCTTCGAAGACCGAGCCGAACGTAGAAAAGGACAGCGCGTGTAACGGCTGTGTTCTGCACGGAGAAATATCGTGTAGGGACACTATTTTTTTATGACTGAGTCTACCGTGCTGACCGCGCCGAAAGTACAAAGGAAGGCGAAAGTAGAAAAGGAAGGCGAACGTAGAAAAGGACAGCATGTAAACACGGATCGTGCTGTCTTTCCTTACGCCCGAAACTTTCATCGTCAAGTAAACCACTAAATGAAGTTGAAATTATATCGTGTTTGGTGTCATTTTAATCAGAAAAATTCCACAAATAAGTTGATGAAAGTCCCTTAAAAAAATTATGAAAAATAAAAAAGTTTTGTAATTGGATTAGTAGCGGTTCGCATCGATATACCCGAGCCGAGATCAGATTATTACAGTGGAGGGGATATTTTTTTTGCATTCAACAAGTACAACCTTTTTGCGACTATAGAAGAATTACTGTATACTTTTATCTTAACATTTATATTTAACAAAGACTCGATACCCCTTCGTAGAATTGAGTCACAGCTTGATCGTCCTTGTACCATTCTGGATATCCAACTTGCGTGTTGACCAAGTGTAGTTTTCGCGCTAGAGCCGTTTTCACTGTATCGGACAGCCAATGAGACCGCAGTATACGATTGTTCAACTCTTCCTTTATTCTTCGAACCATTTCCTTTGCCTTGAAAAAAGTAACGAAATTTCAAATGTTGGCATTGCGAACCACTGTACACTGTTCTGTTGATTGTCGTATTAAACCACACCTTGTCGACCACGTCGTCCGAAATGTACTTTTTGACAAACATATACGACACTGCGTCTTTCATGTGCATGTTCAGCACGCAGACTTCCCATCTAAAAGTAAATTCGGAATTATTTCATTTTTTTCATCAATAAAAACGTATACTGATATATAAAAAATGTTTGCATCACAATATTACCCCCTCTGTACCATGCAAGTTTTGTATGACATCATTTTTTAAACGGGGAAAGCGCATTAACTGGTTATTTTTATTATAATATGAACGAAATTTCCCTAGCTTGTATTTATTAATGTAGTATAAGTTGGCATGAACTATTCGACATAGATGTCGGCCAAGAATAAAGGTGTTTTCCTCGCTGAAATCAACCAATGCCAAAAAGTCACGCGAGAGAGGTACACGTACAACTTTGAGTTTGCCCTGAACGTGCAATAGTTTACAAATTGTTAATATATTCTGTGTTGTTTTTTTTGGGTAAGTGCAACAAATATTGATGTAGGTTTACATTAAATAAACCATTATTATTGTAGTTTTTAAAATTGATTGAGAAAAACGCTAAGATGCCATAAATATTACTACACGAGGCAAGTGCGTACTATCACGGTGGGGTAAGTGCGTAGTGTACGAGTTAACCCGATTAACAAGATTCGTTGACAACTCATTTCACCGACACTGTTTTCATCGACACAATTTAATTAATTAACTTTCGTCGACACTATGTTTTCATCCATCAATCGAAATCTTCACATAAGTGTATATTAATAGTAAATATCATATTTATATTTTAAACTTCGTTTTAATATCACTGTATCTTCTTTCATATTTCACCATAAAAGTACTTGTTTGTTTAAAAACGGGTAAGTCTACTATAAAACTAAACAATATAATTTAATGCGATAAAAAGCATTTTATAGCAGGCTTGATAATAATTCTTTCCTTGCTCCGTAGCACTTGAAACAAGGTTCGAAAGCATTTTCAAACTTTGTTTTAACATCGCTGTATCCCCTTTCACATTTCAGCATAAAAGTACATGTTTGTTTAAAAATGGATAACTGTACTATAAAACTAAACAACATAATTTAATCTAATAAAAAGCATTTTATAGCAGGCTTGTTAATCATTCTTTTCTTGCTCCGTACCAATTGAAACAATGTTTGAAAGCATTTTTAACTCTCAGAAGACGCTCTTGCCCCATTTTCGGGGCAAGTGCATAGTAGTTGACACTTTGTACGATATCCTATCAAAATGATCATTTTCAAGCAAAATTAGAATCCTACATAATACTAAATCATCGGTAATAATTGTGGCAAGAGTTTGATGCCAAGAGCGTTAAGTTATTACATACCAGACTGAAAATACATCAGTTTAAAGTCCAACTTTACCAAAACTAGCGCGCATTTTTGACCCACATCACCTTACAACTAGACTTGGTCAAAAATTTTATTTAAATAAAAATTTCGAATAAAGTGGATTTTTTGCAAATGAGATTTAAGAAATTTTTATCTAATTAAAATTTTTGCTCAACTCTGATTACACTGTCCAACAAATTTCAACTTTTTTTATGTTTCGCTATAACTGTTGGGTGTACCTTATAGAGTTTTTTGCGCTAATTCCGAATCTGGCCTTAATTTTTCAGTTTTTGAAAAACATGGCCTTGAAAAAAAACCACATTTTTCAACTTTAACCAATATTGTGATGTTATAAAAGATATTTAATTGTTCTTTGCTGCAAAAGATTCTGTAGACTTTCCCGAGTAGAATGATATGCAATATTAATACGTTACGAATGTTTAAACATGTTTAAACAATCATTAAAGACGGAGAGACACCATTTTTGCACAGATCTTTGAGGATATTTTTAAATTTATCGGAAAAATAAGGGTCCAGCGTAAAATTGAACTATATCACGCGATAGAGCAGACTTTTATCTTGAGAAACCCCCCTTTGAAGTTTCCGACATCGATGTTTTTGCCGAACCAGAGAGCAAAATATCTACGCCCGACACGAGTTGTCGCCAGTGGTGCTCTGCCACTAGCGCGGCCGTTCGACGGGATACAGCGCGACGCGGCGTAACGGCGATGAAGTGGCTATAAGCGCGCAATTATGTCAGTTTATTTAAATGTTATAAATGATACCACTGATAAATTATTTCATGTATTTTTTTAATGTTAGTCTCTTGTTCATAGTATATTTCATACTAAAAAGGCCTTTTGCAAGAAAAAAGCAATTTATTCCCACACTACGCTATTGCATTATTTACAATTCATAAATATTTTGCCACCATTGCATATCGAGTTAGGCATAATGAAGAATTTCGTGAAAGCTATGGACAAAACTGAAACTGCATTTGAATATTTAAAAACTAAATTTCCTGGAATTTCTGAAGCCAAATACGACAATTAATCGATGACACTAATTTTAGTGAAAAATTAAATAAACTATTATAACAAGTGTGGAATTCATTTTTGGAAACAATTCACAATTTTCTTGGGAACAATAGATCGGAAAACTATGAGTCCATAGTGAATAAACTTTTAAAAAATTGTCAAATTGTCAAATAATTGTCAAAAACAGTACAATATGTCACTAAAGTTACATTTTTTGCATTCGCATTTAGACTTTTTTTCTGCGAATCTTCGTGACGCGAGCGATGAACATGGAGAACGCTTTCATCAAGATATTTCAGTAATTGAAAAACGTTATCAAGGAAAAGACTTATGTGCGATGCTTGCAGACTATTGTTGGACACTTATTAGTGAAAATCGGGATACCACGTATAAGCGGCAAGCAAGGTGGAACCATTTTTAAATTTGTTTACATAAAAAATAGGTAAGTTTTTTTTTTGTGTATTTAGTTTACTTTGGTAAGCATTTCCACAATAAAATGTGAATATATTTTGTATTTTTATAATTTTGTGTAACGATCGGCACCCAAAACGACAAAACAATTTATGAAATTGAAGCATAGCAAGCAAAAACATATTTGAGTGGTAGACATGTTGACTCCGTATAGCTACCGCCTTGGCGAGACGAGTTTTTTAATGTTAGTCTCTTGCGCATAGTATATTTTATACTATAACGGCCTTCTGTAACAAAAAAAATAATTTATTACATAAACCTATTTAATATCGCTACTGTATAACGTAATTATGTATAATGATATATAATATAATAGTAATAATAGTAATAAGAATGTATATTATAATTATATTTTACATTAGCGATATTAAATAGATTTTTGTAATAAATTGCTTTTTTCTTGCAAAAGGCCTTTTTAGTATGAAATATACTATGGACAAGAGACTAAATAATTTACACAGACTAAATATATTAATAAATAATAAATAACAATGGTATAACATTTAAATAAGCTGACATAATTGCGCGCTTATAGCCACTGCATCGCCGTTACGCCGCGTCGCGCTAGTGGCAGAGCACCACTGGCGGCAACTCATGTCGGGCGTAGATATTTTGCACTCTGGTTCGGTAAAAACATCGATGTCGGAAACTTCAAAGGGGGTTTTCTCAAGACAAAAGTCTGCTCTATCGCCTGATATAGTTCAATTTTACGCTGGACCCTTATTTTTTCCGATAAAATGAAAAATATCCTCAAAAATCTGTGCAAAAATGGTGTCTCTCCGTCTTTAATGATTGTTTAAACATGTTTAAACGTTCGTAACGTATTAATATTGCATATCATTCTACTCGGGAAAGTCTACAGAATCTTTTGCCGCAAAGAACAATTCAATATCTTTTGTAATAACATCGCAATATTTGTTTAAAGTTGAAAAATGTGTTTTTTTTCAAGGCCATGTTTCTCAAAAACTGTACGTGTAGGAGAAAAATTATGGCCAGATTCGGAATCAGCGCAAAAAACTCTATAAGGTACACCCAACAGTTGTAGCGAAACAAATTTGGTGTTGGACAGTGTTATTACAAGCAACGAAAATATTCAAGGTGTTCGAAGTTATTGGACCACCCAGTATACACTTGGCCAAGGAAGATACAGTGAACTACAGTAATATTCGAACACTTTTAAAAGAACGATAACTTTTTTAATATTGTACCATACGACTTGGATTGTTTTGAGAAGTTAGAACACCTGCTATATTATGATCTTGGGTCAAATTCCTCACTGTGGGTCGTTTTATTAACATTTGCAATTCGATCCACTGCTTGAACAACGGAAAAGCTAAAATGAGTCATTCTCGATAGTTCTAGAGCATTAAAAACCAAGAGTTACGAGTTTCGTGCGACAACTTCCTGGTATTTTCACGCGTGGTTTACCTTGGCATATAGTTCGAAATGTTATACGACGAGTAGGACATATTGAAAGCGATGTTCCTCATCTCTTGCGTGGTGAACGACAGGAATTTGTTGACCATGTTCCACTGAATGTAATTGACTAGAAAAGGTAAGCACATGATGAAGACAAAAAGACTATGGTTCACAGTCAATGAGCATTCGAGGGAAATATCAGACTGCGATGGTCGTCACGTAACTACTTTAGCTCCGTCGGGGAAACAGCGACTGCCAATGGTGAACGTAAATTACCATTAGCCGTAAAATCTGTGTAATCACTGCATTACCAATCACACGTTGCGAAGTGTTTCCAAGTAGCCTCGCCAGCTTGTGAAGGAATACCGGGTTGTACACGACAATCGGTTCGGACGCGTCTACGCTAATGTTAGCCCACTTGAACACGTGTTGCATCACTTCCAAGAAATTGATCTGCAAGTATTTGCACGAGCCAAAATACAGTTTACATACCTCTGTTACGGGATTCGTTGAATTAGTCGCTAATGATCGGCAGTACACGAAAATTCAGCGGAAGTGGACACGATGGCCGATGGTTTTGCGTTTCCTTTACACCAGGAGTGGCCAACCTATGGTACATGTACCGAACGCGGGGCATTAGATGATTACAAGCGACGCATTGCATCCTTGCAATTACTTATTCTTGCGAAGTAGACGCCAGAACTGAATTCATCTTCATATTTTCAACATCCGAGTGCTCTCGTTTCAATTCGTACAGCCTTACAGTTTACAATTGAATTGATGGCTGGAGCAACGTTGGATGCGAGACCATGGATGTTTCACAAAAACGTACAACAGAACTAAAAAAATGTCATTTTTCATAGATCACAAGTTCGCGATAACGGGAAAACATAAATACAATGTTTTATTAATCCCTTGTCGTATCATTTTCTTTACAGTTACAGCGATTGAAACGTCTTTATCCCCAAAAATGTCGTAGAGGAGAAAAGAAAATTTATGTTTTTCGTATGACTATATTTATTTTAATGCTTAAATATTGATTGCAAATTAATCAAATTTTATTTCATTTAAGAAGAAAGGCGTAACATTCATATTTATTAAGCTTTTTTTTTTTGAAAATCGAATAAAATGTTTAAACAGAAAGATTTATCATAGACCTCTATGGAATGCTATAAACCCTTTTAGGCTACCCGGGGATAGGCTCGTTTCTTTTGAATCGATAATGCAAAGATGGGGTTTTTCAGTAGTCAAAAGCGCCAGATAAAAGACCAATCTAGGCCGCAATTAACCTCTAAAGTCCTATTTTAACGTTTACTAATTACGTTTACCAATTTACATTATTCGGAAGCATAAAACTGCGCATGTAGCTGCTTTTATAAAGCTGCGACACCTACACTCTGCCGAATAATGCAAATTACCCCTCGTAAACGCAAAAATAGGACTTTTGAGGGCAACTGCTGTCTAGAATGACCTTTTACCTAGCGCTTTTGACTACTGAAAAACCCCATCTTTTAGGAACGAGCCTGACTCATTAACTTCGATGTTAGCTTTTAGTGTTCTCCCATCAAATCCTACTCTCCTTTAAAATTTGCGTTTTGAATCACCCAACGTTGTTCCAGCTAACAATTTAATTATTGAATTGTTTTACGATAACGATCCCTCTCTCGTCCAAGAGGTCATTTCTCACTATTGTAGATCGATGCTCCAATAAGCGTATGTGTCTTTTGAACTGGTGTAAATTAATTAGTTTAACTACGTGATCGAGTTATCCCGTTTCCTCCCCTAGCGAAGCAGATTCTACAGCTATCCCTACTTTCCATCTCCAACAATGAGCGTAAGAAGGTAGCAAAAGTGCTAGAGTTGTATGGCGCATCTGAACTCGAAAAAAATTGACGCATGGTATGGAAAAGGTTGGCCACCCCTGCTTTACACGATACCGCCAATGCTGATTCATCGTTAATGAATAATGAATTCGTTCGAAGCACAGCATGTTTATAGACTGCGGATTTTATGTATTCATTGGAAACTTGAGTAAATCAAACAGGAAACAATGACGAATTGAAAAATGCTTCATTGAACGCGTATTCTACCATTTTCAAGTCGCTAAACTTGTTAAGAAGATTGCCATGTAATTTATGCATTTTGCAGTTGATGCAGATATTTTTTATTTTGCATAAGAATCCGCTGTCCAGTTACGTATATGTTTGCGCAAGGATTTGTACTGATCGTCCATCAGGAGATGCCAGTGATTTCGACAGTGCGGCGCAGAGGGATCTGCGAGACCCATAAGCTTAGGTTCCAGTCACACTGATACGCGCTAATACACACTAATACACTTGCTGTCTTCGTCAGCCAATGGCGGAATACGTGTAGCGCGGAGTAGGGATATGGTTCCAACAAGTTTCTCACTGACATCTCTAGATGGACGATCAGTACGTGTTACTTCAACTTACTGTTAGTCCAAAGTTCAATCGTTACGAATTCTTTTTGCAATTCTAATATAGTAAATTAGAATGAAATGGCTGATTATGCCTGCGGCTTTTATGCATATATAATAAAAATCAATTGATCAAATGGGGAATAGTAAACTCGTTCAAAGAGTTTAACAGTAAAAATTGTCTGCATTATTTTCAAGCTGAAAAAACCACATGGAAATGTATATCTTTTCTCAAATTTTAAATTAATTTTTAAATATTAAGAAAAATTCTTGTAATGAATTTGAAATTGAAACTGAAATAGAAAATAAATTTAAATAATATTTATTATAAAAATTCCTCTTAATATTTAAAAATTAATTTAAACTTGAAATCTCCTTCAATTAAAACATTAAAATTATTATAAGAGTTCCGTTTCGTATTTAAAAATTAATTTAAACTTGAAATCTCCTACAATTAAAATTTTAAAATTATTATAAGAATTCTGTTTCATATTTAAAAATTCATTTAAACTTGAAATCTTCCTCAATTAAAATTTTAAAATTATTATAAAAATTCCTCTTATTACTTAAAAATTAATTTAAAATTTGAAAAAAGAAATAAATGTCCATGTGGCTTTCTCAACATGAATCCGCAGTCTACCGATATGAAGTGACGTCGAACATGTTCCGATAAGTTTAACGATGAATTACTTTCGCCGTAGGAGTTGTCACGCCAGAACTGTTGTACCATTTTTGCAAACCTTCGAGAGTCATTCGCTCGTAGTTTTCAGTGGAAACGTGCGAATCTTTATCCTCTTTGAAAATCTATAAAATTCATATTTTCCAATTGAATGGGTTTGTCGAAAGAATATGCAGCGAGAATAGAAAATTAAGAATAAAAGAAATACATATAATATAAGAAAACAAACGATAAAAAATTATTACAGTCAGAAGATCGATCTCAAAAGTCACCATTTTTGCCACGTCATTGATCAATTGATGTTGATGCACATGGTAACCTTTGTTCTCCGCAAAAGTTTCAATTATTCGGTAAATGCCTGAAGCATATGTGTCATTGTCATTGAATACTTTGCTCAAGTCCCTCTTTGTTGATAGAGGATATTCTGTCTCCTGATCCAGCTGCAACAGCAAGAAATGACAAAGCAGAATATTGTATTCAAGTCATATTCTGACATACGACAAAGTCTACTGATTACGTTTCGTGGTCCAGTCTGTATTTATCAAAATATCAATAGGAATACTTCAATTTATGGTTGTAATTAGGGATGGGATCAAGCACCTCGCAAACAGGTTCGAACTTTGATCGATTTAAATCGAACTTTCTATAAGTACTTCGAACAACAGAAATAGTACTCCTAAGTATACTCGAACCTATGCCGGACAAGTTTCGAGCCCTTACAAGTACTTTGGTAAACGGAAATAATACTTGCAAGTAGGGATGGGATCGAGTACCTCACCAAACAGGTTAGAACTTTGATCGATTGAAATCGAACTCTCTATAAGTACTTCGAAAAACAGAATTAGTACTCCTAAGTATACTCGAACCAACACCCCCGATCAAAAGTATGTGGACACTTGTTCAATTCTCCTCCTGGAAGAAAAAGAATCTTCAAGGGATTTAATTTAGGGAAGAACAAGAATTTATCTGAACAATAATTTATTAGTAGACCGGGGATTTTATGCATTTATAACAAAAACTATTATTTACTGCATAATTGCATATATTTACTGCATTTCTTTGCACATTTCTCTAGGGATCGGATCTAAAATATATATTTGATTTTTTATTTATATTTTTCTGAACAACATAAATTTGTTTGAACACTAAAACAAGAACACTAGTACTTCATGACTATCCGTTTACATCTGGAAAAGTGTTAGTTTCGTATACTCAATAGTTGTTCTAAAACAAATTCTTAAAAATCACTTTTTCACTGAAGTTACACAAGCCTCCCTTAAAATACGTTTCAAAACATTTTCAGTGGCACGCATACTTTAACTATTCACTATTTCAAATTCTATTTTAACCAGGTCTGTGAACAATAAATATCGTCTAATAATAATCAAATAGTACACGAATTTCAACGATAAGTGTGCACATACTTTTGAGCGGGGGTGTATGCCAGACAGTTTCGAACCTTTTACAAGTACTTTGGCAAACGGAAATAATATTTGCAAGTATATACGAATCTTGGTCGAACAGATTCGAAACTTTTATGAATATCTACCATGCAGTTCTGAATCCCAAGATTCAATTCCTTTCAACATCGAAATGCTTATAAGTATCTTTACGAAACTTGTAAGTACTCGTTCCGAGGGTCGATATCAGTTTGTATAAAATGAATACTTTTCAAATATAATCATCGAAACATTATTGCTTTTAAGTAGTAATCGAAACCCATCAAATGAAATTTGGTTATTGAAATTGACTCGGTTTCGTGAGTACATATTGAACTTGATTGCATTCCTACTTGCAAGTATATTCGAATCTTGGTCGAAGAGATTCGAAACTTTTATGAATATTCTACTACAGCAGTTCTGAATCCCAAGATTCAATTCCTTTCAACATCGAAGCACTTATAAGTATCTTTACGAAACTTGTAAGTACTCGTTCCGAGGGTCGATATCAGTTTGTATAAAATGTATACTTTTCAAATATAATCATTGAACTATTATTGCTTTTAAGTAGTAATCGAAACCCATCAAATGAAATTTGGTTATTGAAATTGACTCGGTTTCGTGAGTACACATTGAACTTGATTGCATTCCTACTTGCAAGTATATTCGAATCTTGGTCGAAGAGATTCGAAACTTCTATGAATATTCTACTACAGCAGTTCTGAATCCCAAGATTCAATTCCTTTCAACATCGAACTACTTATAAGTATCTTTTCGAAACTTCTAAGTACTTATTCCAAGGTTCGATATCAGTTTGTATAAAATGAATACTTTTCAAATATAATCATTGAACTATTATTGCTTTTAAGTAGTAATCGAAACCCATGAAATGAACTCGGTTATTGAAATTGACTCGGTTTCGCGAGTACATATTGAACTTGATCCCATCCCTAGTTGTAATGGCTTACCGTGAGCACGTATTTATGCGTATTATTCTGATCGACTTCATATTCGATGTTGTAGAAAGCGCTATTGCCAATCAGTGTCACGTATTGTTTGTCAATCCTTTGCCAAGGGAACTTGTGAGAGTCCCAAGCTTTGAGTGGCATTGCCATCGGCCATCCTCCCGTAGAATCAAGGATGTCTTGAATTGGTCGTATACCCCTTCTCTCAATAGCGTCTGATGGGACATTATAAAACAATGCTTACATAAAAATTGAATCAAATTATAATCAAAACTTTCGTTAACCCTGTAATGCAGAAGTTGCCAACCTTTTGCCTACATCGACCCCTTTTAAAAGAATGATTTTCTTCATCGGTCCCCTTACATTTTTCTCTATAGTATATACAACATAATCATAATTAAACTGCGAATCTTTATGCATTTATGGCTTATGAAAATTTTCAAGAAATGCCAGAATCAAAAATTCGATAGAAATTAGTAAGATTTTTATTTGTTTTGGATCTACAAAGACTGTTACCATTAAAAATAGTATTCTATTTCATGCCACTTCCTTAAACTTTGTCTATAAAAATTAAAAATTGCATAATATATACACACAATATAATAATAGCACACACGACAGTGAATTATTACAGAATTTTAGGTTGAAAAATCAAATTTTTTAAAAATCCGGTAACAAAAAATTGCCGATTTATATTATTATGTTCGTTGTGTCTCGTCATGATTCTTAATGTGTATTTTTCAAATTTTTGGATTATGCGACAATGATTGACACAATTGGAAATCTCCAAACATTTAATAATATGAAAAATTCTTGAATGAAAATATGAAATGTTCTTCGAAAGTAGATACAGTACAATGAATTTCGTAGCACAATAGGATTAATTAAAAACTTAAAATAGAATGTTTTATAAATATATTTTTACGAACAGTGTCTTACCAACGTTCATGCAGGAACGATAAAGTTTCCTCGCCATTTTAACAGGAATGATATCAGTAGGTCTATCTGGTTCCTCGAGGATACCTTGAAAGAAAAAATGCAGAAATAATGCAGTGTACGCATCGTAAACAATCTGAAGAATTGATACGTCCACTGTGAAATTTTCTTATCTGAAGGGAACATAGTCACAGAGACCAGTTTCTCAACTTGTTCTCTTTCGATTGAACGAAAAATATACGAAATTAAAAAAAATTGGCAAATGGAAGACAATGAAAGGAGGATGTCCGATTTAAAAATTGAAAACCACCGAAACAAAAATTCTATCAATTGATATGAAGATCCTGTTCTTGCCTTTCAGACGTTTGTAGGTCTTTTCCATGATGACCTGATCCTCGGACCATTCCACTTCGTTATCCGGTATATGATTGTGTTTGTCCCACGAACCACAAGTATACTGATAAAAATTCTCGCAAGGATCTGCCGACGTGTCCATGCTCTCGAGAATCTTCTTTGCTGTCATTCAATTATTAATTAAATCAATAACATAGAACTAAATAAATTATTTGAGAAACAACTTAAAATAAAATCGAACAATCTAATATAAACGTGATCCGTTTTTATATCGAGCCTTAAATAATAATTTTTGACTTGTCAAGAACAAACCCCAAATAATTCCTCGATCGATCAATATTTTATCAAAGAAACATTTGGAACAACGAAAGCGGTAATTTCGAAAGAAATTAAAAAATTTGGTTTTTATTGCTTACAGTAGCCGTTAAGTTAATAAATGTACTATAAATGTAATCTCAAGTTAATAAACGTACGTTAAAATAATCAATTATTCAACGATAGCCTAGAAACGCCGAATTCTTATTATTTTTTATGAACTATTAATGTCTGCAAAACGCAAATATACATTTAACACTGTAGACAACATATCTGTCACGAGCAATAAATACATTTTTCATACTAATAATTTGATCACCCAGTGTACGAAGCGGTGTACTCCCTTCTATTTCATCCTGTCTAGACAGGAAAACTATTTCGTAGAGCCGATATCTTCGACAAGCTATAGTATTGACAGAATTGTTCACATTTTTCGATTATAGTGATGGTCAAAAAATTGCGTTATCCACTCAAATCATACTGCAATTATGTTCTGATGCGTACTGTACCGTGTAGACATAATATTTAGTAATGATTGTCTATAACATTGACACGAAACAACCGAGTATTGAAAATAAGATTTCTGAAACGTTCCATAAAAATTCAAGGATCTCGGTAGTTGAGATTTTCGTAAAAGCATCTATAAAAATGAATGCTATTAATACTAGAAAACTGTAAAGTCTCACTAATAAAGTATAATTGTTCTCCTGTTGATCGTAAAGTTTAACTGTTCTGGTAGTTGCATAAATAGTATTCTTTCATTGACTAACAGGACTTCATTAACAAAATCTCATTGATCTATGAGTTCTTTCCCACACCAGCCATTTTCTGTATTAGCACATAGCTGTGATAATGACCGTCAACATCACGAGCCGGGATCTCGCAATTAACTAGAATTTTCCATTTCCTCGGGTACTCGATCCGCGCGGCACGTGTTATTTAGTGTCCCGTAAAAAAAAGATACCGCGGAATGTCGTTTGTTTCCATTTCACTTGGCCGATAATCTACAACGCATACAGTAGATCCGAAAAGTGTTTGAACACTAAATTTCCGATTTGTGAAAAGCCATTGATATTTAAACTGTGATAACATCGTTAAATAGAAATACCAGACCAATAGCTGTGCGCATAAGACCGCACGATCCAAGTGCACACCTGTCTGTTTCCCGCTCGCTCGGCTAAACTCTGCTCCGAGTTTACCCGAGTAGCGTTTCACCTAGGAACGTGACGGATCAGACACATTCACTGCCGAGCAATTTCGTACTCGGTGCACTTAAACAAGTTTTCACTGCACAAATTTTCACTGCACAAGTTTTCACTGCATAAGTTTTCACTGCAAAAATTTTCACTTTAATAACTCGCTTGAACACAGTATTAATTTTAATAACAATTAAGGTAGATAATCGTAATTTCTACCGACTGATCCAACGCTGTACGTATCATGTAACGGTCCCGGCTTTGCGTCCTATATTTTCTGCGTTCCGATAACAACCGATACGATTGAGAAGAGCAGAAGGGTGGCTCGGAGATAAACAAATGTATACAGGGTGGGGCATTTAAATGGGAACACCCTAAAAATCTCGGTTATTATTAGTCGTATAAAAAATCTCCACAGAATAAAGTTGTACCGTTTCGAGGGGCGAATTTGATGAAGGTACAAAATTTTTCTCAAGGTCATTTTTTTACAAGATTTCAAGGTCATCGATATTTTTTTAAATGGAATCATATTTTTTTGTTCATATTCTTATAGAGAATAAAATGACAAATTCGACAACCTATCGTACATTTATTATGTATGATTCGGCTCATCCGATCTCAAGATGTTTACATTAATATGTCCTGTCGTTGTGGAACAGATACCGGCTCATGAATTCAAACCGAAACCTATGTTTATTATTATACGCGTCATTGACAGCGATACCGTAGATTATTCGAGTAAATATCTTATTCCTTCTTCGATAATCCTAGTCTAAACGTCGAAGCGATTACAACGCGTTATACCGTACAAGAGAAAATTGATATGGCTTCATTTATGGTAAAAGCCAGCAATACCTTGGACAAGCAGTTCGTTTATACAGTGAAAGATTTCCAGCCCGTATTTGTCCCTCGGTCCGCGCATTTTCTGTTATTATAAGACAGTTTAAGCAAACCGGTAACGCGAACGCTAAGAAACACGACAGACGAAGGACCGTAACGCACGAAGATAATGCCATTTGCATCGCAGCTGCAGTGTCCCAAGGTCCGCATACAAGTACTAGACAATTTCAGCGAGAAAGTGGAATCGGTTGAAGAAGTATTCTGCGAATACTCCATCGAGAGAAATTCCACCCATATCGCGTAAGCTTACATCGGCAGCTTTATGAGACCGACTATCTTAATCGTGTGCGGTTTTGTCAGTGGGCACTGCATCAATTAGAAATGGATAATGCTTTTTTTGCTAAAGTTTTATTCACGGATGAGGCATCGTTCGCGAACCACGGACAAATAAATCTACATAATATGCGCCATTGGTCGCTTGAAAACCCAACATTGATAAGAGAAGTGGAAAGGCAAAGACCGTCGTCTGTCAACGTCTGGTGGTCAATTAGATTTCTACCTATGGGGGAGATTGAAGAACATTGTCTACCAGGAAAAACCTACGACGCCGCAAGATACGAGGCAACGAATTACTAGGGCATGTGTTTTACTTACGCCGCAGGAAATAGAAAACGCATACAGATCGTTTATTACGAGACTTCGATACTGCATCGATGCCAATGGCCATCATTTTGAACACGACATATGATTACGGAACACGTAAGTAAACTGTAAATATCTTGAGATCGGATGAGCCGAATCATACTTTATACGATAGGTTGTTGAATTTGTCATTTTATTCTCATTTGATTCCATTTAAAAAAATATCGATGACCTTGAAATCTTGTAAAAAAATGACCTTGAGAAAAAATTTTAACCATCATCAAATTCGCCCCTTGAAACGGTACAACTTTATTCTGTAGAGATTTTTTGTACGACTAATAATAACCGAGATATTTAGGTGTTCCCATTTAAATGCCCCACCCTGTATATGTGTGTTCACTTTGACTTTCGCGTATATTATGAAGCCGCGGTCGCACTACATGCCGAC
>CM052195.1:360429-385813 GCA_028455805.1 Lasioglossum figueresi
GAATATTCATTATTCATTATTATAGTATATTCATTATTATAGAATATTCATTATTCATTATTATAGTATATTCATTATTTATGTTTGTACAAGGAGGATCTTATACAGAATGTTCGACTGCAGGTGGAAGAAAATTTAAGGGCTGGTTCTCCATGACGATACAAGACAAAAATGAAGAATGAAAAAATTGCGATGTCGGCTTCGTTTCTTAGTTATTAACTGTTAAAAATCCGCCTAAAATGCGGCAACCCGATCAACAGAGGTGTACGTTGCGTACGTCATAAAGGCGGGCGACGGTCACGTATCAATTGACAGATATAGATATGTTCTGTTCTATACTAAAGATGATGTAGGAAAAATCATATACTCTTTGTTAATAATTGGAAAGAGCTGCTGAAGGTGGGCCAGGGTAGGTCTGGTAGAACCCTGGTCAACTTTAAGGTAGCCGGCAGACTGTGAAAGGGTAAACATATCAACTTACAGATTCGGTGACATCAAAATTTCAGAGTTTCATTCAGTGCCCAGCAATTATGTACGCGGTACGTCTAAAAAAGTTTTCACTTAAAAAATTGTTACGATTTGATTGTAAAAATTGAATGTATAACATGTGTATTCGTGTATACTCTGTAATTGGTAGGACACTCGTCTCGTCTCGTCTCTTGTCCTGGAGTCTCTTTATCCGGAACAGATTGTTTCGGTACTTTCCCGCCAATGTCGGGTTTCCTCTCATAATATAGATACGTTACTGTTTTGGGCGCGCATGTGCGAGAAAACGACCAATATCTCCTGACTTCACTGTCCCCTAAGATGTTCGATCCAGTGATGCCAGAATCGTGGATTCGTCGAACTTTGATTTATTCTTGTATTTTGTCTATGGTGCAATCTACGTTGATCTACGTCAACATCAAATAATTGTCACACTTGTATTTGATAATTAAAATAAACACAACAACAAGTTTCACATTTATATATATTCATAACATATAACCGTCAATTCTATTACATGTTATGATAGTGTATTTTGTGTAACCTCATTGTATCAAGTAATAAATTTCGTTTCTGGAACAAGAGAAATACAATAACGAAAATGAATGTTTTTGTAAAATCTGCGGTATCCACTGTAAGTTCAAATATATAAAATAAAAAGCATTTATATTATTCTTATCTACAAATGAAGTTATGTCGCAACAATGTGCAATTTTAGGTTAAACCGGTACGGTTGGTTAAAAGTATTGCAACAAGTTCTGTCAGTCATAGAGATGAACTTGGGGATATAATTCATCCAGAAGGCCATGAACCTGGTATACCACCGTATATTGAACGTACTGATGAAAATTCGACAGTTAAAAGAGCTAGGTAGAAATAAGAGGAACTATTTATAATAATGTAATTGTACAATTATATTTATTGCACTATTTCTTGTAGACTAGTATATCAGTCTCGTAAGCGGGGTATGTTAGAGAATGGTCTGCTTTTAAGTACATTTGCCAAGAAATATTTATTTGATTTTAACGATCAACAATTACAACTGTACGACCGTCTCATAAATTTACCATCGAACGATTGGGACATATTTTACTGGGCTACCGAAGCAAAACCCACTCCACCAGAGTTTGATAATGAAGTTATGGATTTGTTAAAAAAGCATATTAAAAATGAGGATCGTCAAGTAAGAATAATGCAACCGGATTTATAGAAATAGTAATACATAGTAGTTATTTTCTTAATAACGAAAAAAGTATTGTACCGATACAATAAACTCCTATTTATTGACTTGAATAGCAAATATATATTTTGTTGGTATGTATATAGACATGTAATAGTAGTGTAAATATAGTCGTAATAAAAATATATTCTCTCTGTTAGTCGTCTAATTATTTAACACGAATACACATGTTTTAAAATCATTATTAAAAATAAATCTTTATTATAAAACTTCATATTTATATATATATATATACACACACAGACTTGTCAACATTTGTTATGAAAATGATACTTAATACTGTTGCATTACTTTGGACTATGCCAAATGTCTATGAACACTGATGAACTGTACTCTAAATTATGAAAAATTAATCATCATCACACCTGTAAACGCGAAGATATGGTACGTCCATAGTATTTTAACCAAGTTGTAAAAACCTATTAGGATTCTTAGTGAATTCTTTTCGTTGGGTGAAATCTACAAGTCCTATGCCTTTGCTTGATGTTGCTCTTGCTGTTGCTTTAGTTGCTGTCTTTGCTTTCGCCGTTACTTTTCCTTTCCGCGTGCTACCAATATATTAGGAATTAAAAAATATTAATTAGATTAAACATACAAAACACATGTTTTTATAATCTACCTCGATGCTGTCCGTTTATACTTTTTAGCACTGTTTCGATAATTGGCTCTGCCTTTGCGCTTTCTACCACCGGGCTTGTTAAATGAACCCGAATACGTAGTTGCATCGTTATGCCATGTCTCGTCGTCATCATCATCATTACTTTCTTCCTCTTCTTCATTTAGTAATACTATACATCGTTTCAGTAAAACATTCAATTAATAAGTTATTATAACAGTAATAAGAATTACATACTAATAACATAGAAATAACATAATAACAATTACAGCAGCAAAAGATATATGTACATTATAATTAACATAATTTTCTGTTTTACCAAATTTCTCTGCAGCGTATTTTTGTGTAATGTCTAATAAAGCTTTCCCATATTTCTCAAAGTTTGCCTTAGTAACGTGTGGTATTTTTAACATAGCTTCTTCACTATCTGGTAGCTGCTGACTCATCGATCTGACAGCTATCATATTCATTACTGAGGATGCAGACACATCAAGAGCACCAGCTATTCCCTTTATTATCTCCATTAGCTCCTTGTAACAACGGCTTTCTAGGTCTAGTAAAACTTTATCAAGTTTGTTTGTGACTGTAGACACCGTTGCTACTGCAGCATTGCTACTATTAGATGATCTCATGGGAAGCAAGACCTGTCGTTAATGTCATTAAATCGTTGCTATTGAAGTTAATGCTATTATTACTTTTACTAATATTTAATGTACCTTTGTGCCCGTTTTCGTCATAAGCTCATTTGCATTGGAACCAATTTTAATGTAAGCAACCGCAATTTCGTTATTGATGTACATTTGCTCTTGTAAATACTCTTTGAGTACCATATAATGAAGCAGCCGTTCTATATCGCCTCTGTTCCATGATCTCCCATAGCCATACAGAGGATGCTTATTAACTCCTGTAAAAATTAATTGGTAACTACTAGAGCTGTGCCAGAACCCGAAAATTTCGGAATCCTTCAATATATCTGGATTCCCGACGCTTATCGGATTCTCGACAATTTTCTCGAATATTCTTGAGAATCCGACTCGTCTCGACCTAATGCCATTTTCGAGTTCCCATACGAGGAACAGAACGATATTAATGTGGTATATAGCAAATTAAACCTCGTACCCGACTCCCGAATTTTTTTGATATCGCTTCCTTTAAATATGTCTGTAAGATATACTAATGTGAGTTTACAATTCCTCCCTTGGTTGAGTTCACGCACTCCTTTCATAATTTGTTTCGCAGAATCTGTTGCATCCAACATAGAGAAATCATCCTAAAAAGATTTACATATTACATATAAAATTTGTATATATTATAATAATTCATTACCTCAATGACTTACTTTATTTCTGCAATTGTCGCACGATGTTGCTTTAGTCGCAATACACTGTTCTCGATTAAATATTTCTCCGAAATAATTTAATTGTAGCGCCCTGCGACAATCTGTTTTATTTTCACAAAACGACACCATTTTAAATAAATTATCCATATGAGTTTTTATCACATTAGGATTTGAAGCATCCAATTCAATCATTCTTCTTATTCTGTGCATATCGGTGTAATTATAAAATAAAATACAGTCTGCATTTTCTCCATCACGTCCAGCGCGACCACTTTCTTGATAGTAACCTTCAATCGATTTTGGAAGAGCTGCATGCATTACAAAACGTACATTTGGTTTGTCAATTCCCATTCCAAACGCTATTGTTGCACAAACGACTTTAATCTGCAATTTGTCATACCATATAATCATATAGAATATGTAAAATCATTTATAAACATTAAAAACATTCTACGCGAACAATTTTTCATACTTCTTCCGAAATCCATCGACCTTGAATGTCACTTCTACTATTATCTGTAAGACCAGCATGATAAGCTGATGATCGAATACCGTTTTTCTTCAGTTGCGCTGCATACTCGTCGCAGTCTTTACGAGATAAACAATACACAATACCGCATTCAGATTTATATTTCGTTTTTATCATAGCTATTACTTCCTCCACACAATTTTTCCCTTTCTTTGCAATTATGCTGTATCTTAGATTAGGCCTATTAAAACTGGACATAAACCTGGAAATATAATATTTTGTTACAGCATTTAAAGACGCTATTAACGTAATAACTTGATTGCGGATATTTATGCATTTATGGTTTATAAAAATTTCCAAAAAATACTGAAGTATCAAATTAGACAGAACTTAGTACGAACTTTATTTATTTTGGACCTACAAATTACCTTATTACCAATGAAGATAGGATTTTATTTCGTACCACTTTCTTAAAATTTGTCTACAAAAATTAAAAATTGCATAAACATTCGCAGTCTAATACTAACATACCATTTTGGCTTGGTAAGACCTAATTGATGCAATATATCAGTTCTAACTCTTGGCGTAGCTGTTGCTGTCAAGGCAATTGATGGCACTTTAGGATAATTTTCTCTAAGGCATTTTAACCTTTTATAGTCGGGCCGAAAGTCATGACCCCATTGACTCACACAGTGCGCTTCATCAATGACGAATCTTGCTAACAACCCTCTCTCGTACAATGTAGCTAAGTAATCGCAAAATTTTTGTGATGCACATATTTTTTCTGGCGTTACATACAATAATTTCAGAGCTGGTTCTTTCTTTGATAGTTCTCTATAAATTCCATCTACTTGAGCATCTGATTGAGCACTGCACATATGTGCTGCTGGAATCTATGTAAAGTTTATTTTTATATTATAATTGTAATAAGTATAGTAATAAGATCATTCCACGTTAAATCGATCACCGTTTTGACATAGACCTTCAGGATTTCGTTCATGTTAAAATACGATAACTAGATTACTATTTTGTTAAGTTTGTTTATAAAATGAAGAAGACAGTAAACTATGTTTGATATGAAATATTGAATATAAGAGATTGTATGCTTGAAAAATCTTACATCGAGGGACGTGAGCTTCTGAACTTGATCAAAAATAAGACTTTTCAATGGAGAAACAACAATTGTTATACCGGGCAACAAAAGCGCCGGCAGCTGATAACACAAGGATTTTCCTCCTCCAGTTGGCATCAATACGAAACAATCGAATCCCAAAAGTGCGGCATTAATTGCTTGCAATTGATTTGGCCTAAATGAATATAATCCAAATTTTTGTCTGAATACCTGCAAATATTGAAGTTAATTTGTTGAGTATATACATTAAAATCAGAGTCGTACGAGAATCCACAAATATCGGGTCGAGAATTTTATTTAGGATGGGGATGAGTTTTTGAAAATTTTCGGGATTATTCCCGAGAATATTCGGAATTTCGAAAATTTTGGAGAAACCGACCCGTCCCAACCATTAGGTACCTGATATTTTCGAGTCCTCGCACACCCCTAATTAAAATACAAAATATATCTAGATTAGTAATTGAAACGGAAAAATGAACTCCACCTTTAACATTTCTCGTGAATGTGGATACGATTTACTATCAAATTCACCACTGACGCCATCGTTTTTATAATCTCCAGTAAAAATACCCGCCACAGTTTGATTCTTTGTAGAATTCGTATCTTTCGATCCCTTACTACTCACACCATCGTTCTGTGTTGCTAATGTTCCCAATTCCATAAATGTACAACATTACTATTTTATTTAACCACTATTATTTAAAAAATGAGTGACTTTTATACATAATATTTACCTGAACAATTCAAACCCAAGCTTATATTACAATCTTTATTTAGTGCAGGAAATTGTTCAAATTCTTGAGTTAAACATTCTACAATATTTTCAGAATATGAGTCATCATCTACATCATCTATAATTAAAATATTAAATATAGATTACAGCATTTAATTTGTACAATTAATTATAAGCTACGTATAATATAGTTACCATATGCATCCTGTATATAACTCCAATCATTCTTAGTTTTTTCGTACATGGATTTTGCATTAAACTCGGAACTTTCTTCTTTCTTTTTCTGCATAAACTGCGTACTTTCAATAGTTTCATTCTTTCCCGATTTATACATACCAGTAGCTGTATGCATATTATTAACTGTTGCTGTAGAATTGACTTTTGTTTCCTGTGGAAAGCTGGGGAAAGCGTGCAGATTTTCTTTAGTTTCGTCTACTTCTGATTTATATGCACTGGTAGTCGTGTGCATATCATTAATTATTGCTGTAGCATTGAGTGTTTCACATTTTCCTTCTTTCTCCCATATCTGTTCTATTTTCTTCGAAACTTCTGTGCCCACAGTTGCTTTGATAGGTCTTTTCAATTGAAACGCTCTTTTCTTTCCTTGAATGGGTGGGAAATTTATACTATTATCCATTTGTTCTTTTACGTGAGATTCATTATTTCTCTCTAATGATGGAAAACATTCTTTTTGCATTGGAGAAATTGTACTATCCATTTGGACACCAGTACCATAATTTGAATCGGACAGATTTCCAGCAGATAAGTTAAAGTTATCATTATCCGAAGTATTTACTATTGATTGATTACTTGAAGTTGTCGGTGTCGTAGGTAATCCAAAGTTATTTGTGTTTTCACATGTCCTGTTACTACTAACTTTTACATCTTCATCAGGTTGTATATGTGCTAACCTCGTCTCAGTCAAACGTATTTTTGCTTTCACATGCTGATGCAGAAATTTTAAATCTTGAAACGTTTGTGCATTAAAATTTGGAAACTTTTCTAGGACAGGCAAAGGAATGCGATCTAAGGCAGTATAAAATTTCTCCAAAATTTCTATTTGAAAGTCCTTCAATTCCCTACACCTATTTTCTAATTTATTCTTCGTGACCTGGAATCAAATAATTTTTGCGCAGCAGATATAGCAGCGTCGATTTCAATAATTCTTGTATCTTTTACGTAATTGTGATATAGGTAAGAACTTACAGGCACAGAAGACATTATAGGTCTCCCTTTTGCAGACTGAATCCAAGGAGTTAGTTTCTTTCCCAAATCTAATGGTTTCAAATTTAATTTGAAGTCTGGTCCTACCCATCCTTTTGAAGGAGATGAGTTACAATTACTTTTAAAATGTGGACTACTGTCGGAATCTGATATCATAACATTTTCTTTTTTCACAGGCTTCGTAATTTTCTTTGGGGTTCTTTGGCTGTCTCTTTCTATTGCTTTCTTTTCTTCCGCTTCACATTTATTTACATTGCTTTCAGGTAAAACTAACGATGTTTTGGACAATGTATGTTGCACTTCAGATTTATGCTCACTATCATTAAGAACTTTACTTTTTCTATTTAGGTGCAGAGGGGGTTTTACAATGTCATCGTCGCTATCCGAGGAATGAATAAATTGAATTTTTGGCATTCGCTTGATTCTAATCAAACTTTTCGGTTTGAATGTTGGACTTGACATTACTTTCTCGTCTATGGGACTTTTATGTTCAACTTTAGATGAATTAATAGTGTTTTCCTCCTGTATTTTTCTAGGAGTTTTGATGTTGTCGTAAAGAAATGAGTCTTCGGAACTACCCTAAAAAAAAGACAAAAATTAAATGATATATACAACATTTACTTCTTTCAAGAACATTATTATATTCTTATATGAAAAAAAAATTTCCTTACAATCGATATGATACTGGTTCTAGAATTTATTGTATTATTCTCAGCACTATTAGATGCGTCTAAACTGTTGTTTAACTTAGAATCTGTGTCTATCGATTTCAGGGTACTGTAAAATATGACATTTTGTTTTCTTTTTATTCTAAAGGATGTATCTCTATACGTATGTATATTATAGAAATAACGCATACAAATATATTAAATAAGAAACAATTTCTGTATTATATTTCTAATCTGACATAACATTAAAGATTGTTAATGAAATGTTATGTAAAATATGATTTCGATACCTGGGCATAGCATCAGATTGGTGATTATTTTTAAATTTTTCAAGGAATCCTTTAAACGTTGGCTGAACTTTTTTCGGACGGGACAGTACATTTTTTGACATTTTCTCGAATTGTTAGTGATCATTCAATATTCAATTAATCAGACGCCTTGAATCTTAAAAGCGATTTATAAACGAAACCGCGAGTTAAACGTTTAATTATATCTTGTGTCCCAAATTTGTATTGACCACAATATTGAACATAACGCACAATAATGTCATAAGATTATTCTAATTTTCATATAAATATTCGTTTATTATAATGCTACGTGTCTTTTAACAAATAAACATACAATCGTGTATAATGTATGTATACTGGACAAAATACACATAACATGAGTTAAATTAATTTATTTAGACACATTAGTACGACGAAACACATGTATTATAAATTATTTAGACAGTTCACAATTATCTATATACGAATCGCTTTGTTTGGTTTTATTGAAGTTTTCTTGCAGAATAAATTGTTTAACCAACACATTTCGAAGTGCTAATCGTTAATTGAAAACCATACACAGATCTGAAGTTAGCAAGTGAACAAGTATTCCCACTTTTCACTGTTTTCTATTTATATTCTACTCTACGAACATCGTGCATATACTATCAGAGAGGTTATGAGAGTATCGTGGTCTTTTTTGCCGCCATTTTTGTCAGCAAAGAGTAGGGATAGAACAAAAGGCGCCACTACGGGTAGTATGTACCTTTGATTTCGGTCATTCAACTGTCCCTTTAAATTGGTTGTATACTATTGTACAGGCACGCAGGAAATGTAAATTAACTGGATTTAATATGCTTAGGTCGCGGCAATATCTAATAATTACAAGTCTATATATTTTAATTTAGAATGTAATATTTATTAACATTGGTTTTCAAAGTATGTATTTATGTTAATTTTACAAGATTGAAAAGTTAAGAAAGAAGAAATTTAGTAAAATGATAACTGTAGAAAACATATTTTAAGAGAACATTTAACAAATTTTCACCTCGCTGGGGCCCTAAATGAGAACCAAAAGGTACCCAGACAACCAAAAATTTCATTTCTGCCGAGCATCTGTAAGCGCAGATGTGACCTGTTCTGCCGGCAGTCTGCCCCCGAACCTTTTTTTTTTTTTTTTTGTTAAGAGTGAGGATAAAACCGGCGTACCGAAAACACACCTCACCCGGGACAACCAATGGGCTGCCCCACTACTAACTGCTTGCCCAAAATAACCCTTCTCCAGGGACCTACTATCCGCATTAACTCCTGGAGAAGGTAACTTCAGGCCATAACCACACCTGTTCTAGTCTGCCCCCGAACCTACCTTTGCCATGCTTTGGCAGCACGGTCGCACTGATGTAGCGATGTAGGTCGCACTAAAATTTTGTCCATTTTTCTGAAAAATTCGAAATACCGATTTTTGAATGCAGAATTTTATTTTGTGAACATGCAAATTTTACTTATTCTCATATTTATATTATTTTTCTTTGACTGCGGATCTTTATGCGAAATATAAATTGTCGGCATCGCTTGCAAGAGATGGAAACTATAAAAATTGCATTGGCATACCATTTTCTTTACAGTTCAATTTCAATTCATTACATTTCGAAATTTATTGTAATGTGTTCATGGAAAAAAGTGTCGTTTGACGGAAAAGAAAATTTATATTTTTTGTATGACAACTATACACTTAATTTAATGTTTGGATATTAATAATTTAAAATTTAGACTAGTCTATAATGTAATAGAAAGATTTAAATTTATATATAAATTAAATAAATTGTATATTAATTTTAAATTTATACCAGAAGGGATAATAAATGAATGAAACAGGAAATAATGAATATTACATATTTTCATTTATTTAAATTATTTCTCTTTATTGTTCGACTTCTAACTTCTCACAAACGTTCAAATTGTAATGTTAAATATCCGAATATTTGAGTAAATCGATTTAATCAAAGATCTTTGATTCCGCCAAAGGCAGGTTCGGAGGCAGGTTCGGAGGCAGGCTGCCGGCAGAACAAGTCACATCTGCGCCTACAGGCGCAGAGCCAGAAATTGAGCTAATCCTGCCTTGAGCTGGTCGAAACGTAGCTTCGCCCGTATTCTGCTCAATATCTGCCTTCGGCGGGATCTGCTTCAATCTGCCTGTGGCAGACGTGGTTGTCAGGGTAGTATATATGCATCTGTCATTTCATACGTGACTGTCGCGCGTCTCTATGACGTACGCAACGTACACCTCTGTCGGTCGGTTTGCCGCATTTTAGGCGGATTTTTAATTGCGAATTACTCTAAACAACGAAGCCGGAATCGCAATTTTATTATTCTTCATTTTCGTCTTATATTATCACGGAGAACCACCCCTTAAATTTTCTCCCCCCTGTAATCGAACACCCTATATTATGTTATCGCAAATTGTAAATGTGCAGCTATTAGCTCGATATTACCCTCTACTCATAAGATACTATGTATACATAGTATACTAAGTATACTTCTATAGAAGTTCTTACAAATAGAGGATAATACCGATTGCCCAGGTCTCACCACGAGGAGGTTGCTGTAAAAGAGACCCGGAAAGGGAGTCAGCACGAAGCAATATGTATTCCCTTTGACTCCCTTTCTTACGACTTATACTAAATTTCGCAGGTATGAATCCGATAAGAAGTCTCCGATTCACGGGGGACCAAAGGCGAATGAGGCAGAAGGCTCTGATTCTTTCAAAGAGAGAAACAAGAGCGAACCAGAGCAGAGGGCTCTGAGAGTTAGGTTAGGGTACAATGCTTGCAGATTGCAGACTGTTGCAGACCAACTCCGGTCAGAACCGATACCCAACGTGTCCTCACAAAGAGCGATGGCGAGTAAATTTATTATTTCGAACTCGTTAATATTTATAACCAATCCTTTTGCCAACGATGTCGACAAGCACTCCCTTGACCACCTTGCCATCTATAGAAAAAATTATAATTTTTTACAGTAAAGTCTTGATCTAACTCATAATCTTACTGTTTTTCAACATGTCTATTTCTGTGTTGTAGTAATTCTCGTTCAAGAAATTACATATTGAGGTATCTCATATGAAATTTGAAGTGGGAATGGTTGATTTTCCTAAAATTATGCTTCAATACTTTTTTATGTACAATATTTCTAGGAATTTTTTGTCCCTGATATTAGTTTTTCTTTTAATATTCAAATGGCAGATGGAACTATTATACATATATGTTTACAATCTAATGTTAAAATTGGTAATTCGAGGCTGAAATGATTCGCACAGAACTATTTTGATAGCGCTTTATTCAATGTCATATGGGGGGGAAATCAAGTATTTTTAAAACAAAATACTCATACAAAACGTATAAAATCGTGGATTTGTACAACGATCTAATACGCAGTCGATCGCGCGATGTAACGTAATTATTTAAGTACACAATATATTTATTTATATATATATAGAAACATCAACGCCTATCAACATAAAATAAAAAAAAAATCTTCACGCTTTCATCAGAGATCATATTCTGTCCACACTTCCGTTACGCTCGCTACGTTTAGCTGTCTCTGGATCTGGCCCTCGACGCGGTCTCTACAATTTAACGATAAAAACTCTTGTGTAGCATGGCTAGTATCACAATTCTGACAGTATGTCTCTTGAACGAAGTACAATGCGACGTCGAACGTGTGCGTAAAACAGAAACGTTAGAAGCTAAGCTTAACTAAACTTACAGCTGCCTACGAACAATCCTTAACGGATACTTTATACAAAGAGAAACTACACAGACTATGTCTAAGACAATGTTATATACAACCAAAGTGAAGGGAATAATACTTGACGATAATAAAAGAACAAACTTATCCGTCCAGTGAGGGAAAGCATTAAACAATTCTATCAAATCGAGTACACTTTTTTCTACACGATTTACCATAAATTACAAGCGACGCTAAATACACGATCAATGATACACGTTTAATTAAAACTAATAGCTGCACGACGAAGGTCTTCGATGATACGTGTCTACGCCTAATCTAACTTTGTACAAAACAGGGGACTCTCCTCTATTCGACCAAAGAGCTCCTAACGTTGCGAGAAATAGACAGATCAAATTTGTCTGAAAACAACAGAGAACTCTATCATTTCGGTGTAAACGTCTAATCTCATAAAACTCTCGATTCATTTTGCTATTCGTCGGTTTCAGTTCTTAGGCCGGAAGCGGGACATGTAGAAGTCGCAGTCCGAACAGTAGATCGCCGGTTCGGTGACCTGTTTCTTTCGGCAGAGATGGCAGGGCGCGGACCTGGCCGCCTGCGTGACTGCAGGTTTCTGTAAGGAAGACGTGGATTGTGGTGCAACCGTGGCATTGGCCTTCGCGGTGGTCACAAAGTGCATCTGTTTGCTCTGCTTGGACACAGGCGGATGCTGGTAGGTCGGGTACTTCATGTTCGACTGTATCTGCCCGTTCTGCAGAGGATTCGGGTACGTCTGGTTCGGTGCCAAGATGTTCTGCTGATCAGGCTTCTGCGGGGGTCTCTGATAGTTCTCGTGCCTCTGCTGGTAGTTCTGTACCCCTTGCTGCTGCTGATAAGAGGCGGGTGGATTCGGCGGCGGTTGATATTGCGGCAACGGCTGGTTCGCTCTGTTCTGCTGAGGAACCGATTGATAAGGATAACCTTGGTAGGAACTGTGGGTGTATTGATTCTGATAAGGACTGGGCGACTGTGTCGGCTGATACGCGAACTGCTGCTGCGAGTGTTGCACCGTTATGGGGCTAGCGTTGTGGTTCCCGATCCTCTGGTTCACGTTAGGCTGTTGCTGCTGGGACATCTGCTTGTTCACCTGATTGTGTTGTTGCTCCAGCTGGTAGTACGTTTGATAGCTATTCTTTTGGCACATGGGCTTCTGTTGTTGCACATTGTTCGGAACGTATTGATTGTGCATCTGGCTGGGATACGGGCTGGCTGGTTTCTGCGTTTGAGAGATCGGTATACTCTGATTCCTTGGATGAGAGGTTTGGCTTTGGGAGTACGTAGCTTGTACGTAAGGGGTATATCCATTCTGGGAGTACCTGATCTGTTGTTGCAGCTGAGGTGAGTACGACGTGGGCGGTTTCGATACGTTCGGGAGTCCCGGGTATGTTTCTCTGACAACGTCTTGGCCTTCGTTGTTATACGAACCGCAAAGTTTCTTGTCCGACAACGATCCCACCGACTCGTTCGAGTTTTGCCTCGCGAACGTAGGCTTTATCGTATCTGGAATGGGTACCGGGTTCACGCTTCTCAGTTGATCCTGATAGGGTGTCGCGGGAACGCTGTCAGCCTCGCTCTTCAGTGGGAGAGTCTGCTGTTGGAACTTCATGACAGTACCGTTTTCGCGGCTCAGTTCCGCTTCCTGTAGACTCCTGATTTCTCGGAGAACCTGAGCAGTCTCTGGTTTGTTCATTGCCGAGCGAAGAACCCTCTCCAGGATCGGATTTGGTATGTAGGAGTCCTTTTCGTCATCCTCCGCCGTTGCCACGAGAACTACCTGGTCGCAGAACGAAACGCTCTTCTTTTTCCCTATTCTGCGTTTCACCTTTCTGGGAGTGATGTCTTCTTCGCTCGGCAAGATGGTGGTGTTCTGAATAGTGTTCTGCATGGCGACTTCACTGATGTCATCCTCCGGATAATCGATCGGCAGACCGTTCTCGTGCGGTAGCGTAAGAGACATCGACATGAGCGCAGCATTCAAGCCGCTTTGTTGACCATTCGCAGGATTGCTGGCTACTGTTGCGGAGATGAAAGTGTTCTGACTGGAACTCGATTCGAAACTGGAATTCAAAATCGACTGACTCGAAGGAGTCTCGGGTTTGGAGAAGGCAGCTAAGTTTTGCGACGAAAGTTTCAGCGGCCTCGATTCGTCCGCTTGCTGGACGTCTTGAGAGACATCCATCATCGGCGAGGGGGATCCACAGTTTTGCTTCCCTGGAAGTTTTTGCTCCGTGTCCGTCTTCGGAACGGGTTGTAGTTTGATCTGTTCGAACCTAGCTGCCATATCTTTCACAGAGGAAACAACGCGAGGACAATCAGGCACGTCTCGACCGACTTGCTCGAAGCTTTGTACCAGACTGTTCATCATCAGATCGCTGGTCCTTCTCGCGACTGTTGGGCCCGTGATCGTCGGAGGCGATGACCTAACTTTGGGGATATCTTGATCGAGAGGATTCTGTTTCTTCAATCGTCTCTCGGCTTGTTTGGCCTGTAACTCGCGGAGCCAGGTTTCGCTGGAAGATTTCTCTTCGTCTTCTTGCTCCAGTGGCCTCCTATCGTCTCTGCCTTTGATCGCCAAGATTTGATCCCTCTTAACCTGCAACTGAGTCAACAAGGTACTGATCTGCTGGTTCTCCAATTGCTGTTGGTGTTGTTGCATGGAAATCGTGGCTTGCTGTTGCTGATACTGCTGCTGGTACTGTTGTTGTTGATACTGCTGTTGGTACTGCTGCTGCTGATACTGTTGCTGCTGATACTGATGCTGGCTATCCTGAACATGATTGGAAGTGTCTTCAATCGGTGGCGGCGGTGGAGGGAAGTCTTCGCTGGCTTGCCTCGAATGGGAAACAGAGTGAATCGAAGGATACGGCGGGGGTGGAAAGTCTTCGCTAGGCTGCCTCGAATGGGACACGTTCCCATTCTCAGGATACGGAGGCAACATGTCCACCTGGTTCGGTTGCTTCACCGGACTCTGCTCGTTGTGAACGTCCGCTCGAGTTACCACAAACGTAGGCTCGTACAGGATTCCGTTAGCATACTGAACGACATCATCCTGAATCCGAGGTTTGTTGTTGTAATTCTGGCTGGCCGTCGACACGTTGTTGGCACTTTGCTCCATGCTATAGGAGGGTAGAAACGGTAATGAATGAGACTCGGACGAGTAATCCGTATAGTTCGAGTTTCTGTTGGACCCGTTCGAGGAATTTCCGCTGCTCATGTGGTTCCAATAAGCTCCGTTCTGTT
This sequence comes from Lasioglossum figueresi, assembly GCA_028455805.1. Taxonomy (NCBI): domain Eukaryota; kingdom Metazoa; phylum Arthropoda; class Insecta; order Hymenoptera; family Halictidae; genus Lasioglossum; species Lasioglossum figueresi. The sequence continues at coordinate 375,629 of CM052195.1, forward strand.
CCTGAGTCGTGTTAGAGGGACACTGTCCATCGGATTGGTGTATGGACTTGTCCGACTGTTGCTCGTTGTGCACTTCGCCCGAACACTTAGACTTGCTAAGCTGAGAAGTGGTCCTGAGCGGAGGAGGTGGGGGTACCTTCGCTACGTGTAACACTTTGCCAGCGCTTCCGTGGAAGCTCTTTCGCATCAGACGACTTCTCTCCAGGTTCGGGTTGCTCGTGTTGCTAGGGCTGCTGTTGCCGTTCCCAGCGAATTCCAAGTGACCCTCCGACAAGTAACCACTCAGAGACTGACACACCTCGTTGCCCTTCAAACCTACGCTGGAATCGTCCACTGATTGCTTCGGCAAGGTGTTGGAGGAACCTTCCACGTTCGCATTCGTTTGGCCGTCCTGTCCTTCCCGCAGGTCCGGCATGCTTCTGTTCTTTCTCTTGATCAATCCACCCATCAGCAACTTTCTGCGGATCTTGTGCTGCTTCTTCCCTTGCTTCTGTTCCCCGTTAACGGCATTCTGCTGAGGATTTCGCGAATTGCTGCCGACTACGTCGACGCTATCTTTGGACTTTTCGACTTTCGTCCCTTTGGGGGATGGCGAGGATCGCGATGGAGCTATGGAGAAGTCTTTCGAGACGTTCTTGTTTCTCTCTTCGCTACGGGCCCGTTTCTTGTCCTTCTTGTCGTCGTCGCAGCGTTTCGCACGACTGAATAAACCTGTCCTTTGAACCGGCCTGTCGTACAGCATGTACTCTTCGTCCTCGATCACGTTCACAGCCGTCGCCTTGCTGCGCAGAGTCTTCTTCTTGGGCAGAGTCGCGTAGATCTCGATACTCTTCGCGGCAGGCTTGTCTGCGACCGTGGCCGTTGCGTTTGTCAGAAGTTCTCGACTGTTTTGCCTGGAATGGTTCCCCTTGTCCCGCGAACTCTGACGAGAGTGCTGGCCAGACTTGCTGTTCTCTCGCGAATGTCTGCCTTCTGGCGCACCTTCTGAAACGACGAACATATTACTCGTCTAATTTAGTGCTTCTCCTAAGTGGCTCCTGTTCTTAGCCACCGATGCAACTTTTATCTTGCACAAAGAAGACATCCGTTATAATTTTGAGCAATGGTACGCATGAAATTAATACGACCCCGTTGTACTAAATTGTTGTATTAATGAGTTGAATACCAACCTTCTTTCTCCCCGTTAGCGGTAGCCTGCTCCTGCAGCATTCTTCTGTGTAAACTTCTCGTTCGCATGACACACGTGTTGTGCTTCATTCTCGCTATGGTGATTGTATGGGGATTGTTGTACGGCGCATCCATTGCGGCTCTAGCTTTGCTGCTGGCAGCGCTGCATAAAGCTACCGCAGTGCTGAGATCCCCAGCATCTTCAGCTGCCCGGGATTTGTCCAGCAACGCGTCGGTTTCTTTGCAAAGGCGTTCGCAATCGTCGCCTGAAGATGCTTGGTAGCCTTCCGGGATCTGAGCAAGCTGTGGTAAATCATTTCTTTATTATTTTCATAAATCTACGACTTAATCTAGTAACTTATTTTCCACTCGTATTTTTAACATAGACATTACATCGTTGTTTAATTTGTAAGGAAGTTTAAAGCTCCGTATATACCTGTAGGTTGTGCTTTAGACCCTGCTGAAGTGGAAGACTATCCGTAGAGGACAAAGAATACGAATCGTATCCAGCATCATAATGTCCACTACTGCTACTGGAGAGTTCTCCGGATTTGCTTGTCGGACTCTTAGGCACCCCCGAGTTCCTCTGCATTTTGTTCACGATGTACAGATACGGATTATCCATGGTTGTCGAAGAACTCGAAGAGGCACTGTTTCGATCACCGGACCAATTTCCAGAATCTCGTCTCCGTGGCACGTTCAAGTGATCCGGAATGCTGATGCCATCCTGTGGCGATGAACCCGCGCTAAGACTACGCGTCAGTTGCATCTGTTGCTTCTTCTGCTGTTGCATTACGCTCTCGACTGCTCGTCTACTGATGTACTTTGACTCTACGTCGCCGTCTACCACGTCCGCGCCCTTTACGATAACAAAAGATGATGTTAACGAACACTTATTATTTCAAATTTGTTCTTATCTTATTTCAAATGAAATGTGTCCAACCCTAATACGTTGAAGCTTCTAAATTCTTAAAGGGAAGAAAGGAGGAGTTAAAGGATTTAAAAAATTATCTAAAAACTAGAACATAATCAGGCGAAAAGGAAAGTAGAAGTTCATTAAAAAGGGACTGCAACTAACTGGTTATTACTCTGTAATACAGTGATTGCAAGTGTAGGGTTGGCATGGAATTGGTTGATAATCGTGCACGAAATCTTACTTGATTGCCAAAGATATTGTTTTGAATGTCGGTCAGGTTCTGGTAATCGCTGTAAATCCTACGCTGCGTGTAAAAATGAGGAGGACTATCTGGATTCGGTGTGATGGCACGTCTAGCAGTGCTATTGATCGATGGCTTCTCGGGACTCGGTGTGATCGATCGGCGAACATTATTCTTCGGTGGCGTCTTCAAACCATTTCCATTTGGGAACGGTGTCACTGTTTTAGGAGCGTTTTCCGTATTAACCGGAGTTCCACCCGGCGTGGCGTACAGCAGAAGCAATGGCTGATATCGTCCTCTTCTGCATTTCTCCACGACCTGCTCCCAACGTGGACCGATCTCCTTCACGGTGGCATCGTCGAAATAAATCCATACCTACAAACGAAAATCAACAAATTATTAACGTTTTATTCTCCGTCGATTAGTCTTCAACCTTTGTATCAATATCGAAAATTTGCCACAATGTGGAATAACAATCTAGTCGTTGTACAAAGATAATATTTTGGAATTTTTCAAAAATCGATTTTGCAGTCAAAAATTCGGAAAAAATTCACAGTCGTGCGTGCTGTCGGCTAGAATATTTATAAATTTTTTTGTAATTTTTTGTCAAGCAGAACGGAATAAATAGCGGTGTGGGTATCGATTTGACCATTGCTGCCAATATTAATATTTTATATTTTTTAAATATTATAACCTGCTTCGATCGAAGTATATTATAATAATATATATAAGTAATAGAACAGAATTTAAAATATGTCGTTGAATAAATTTATGATTAAATATCTGAATTTTATCTTTGAATTTATATTTAAAAACGCTACGAACATTCGTTCCAACTCAGTATCATACCTCAAATATAAATCTATTTATAACTGCGGACCTTTACACAAAATTAAAATTTTGTCTTGTTTGTTTTGTGGGAATTGTTAAGTATATTGTCCGAGTAGGAACAGAAACATAATAATATATTAACCTTCAGTTTAGTGTGGAAGAAGAACGTGGAGTAGTGTTTGCCGTAATATGTGACTACACCAACGAGATTGTGCACAGTCGAAGCACCCCATCGGGAGTCTACCACACTGTGGAAAACGTCGCTCAGCCGAAGAGACGTTCCCACGGTTGCGAAAACGTCCATAATGTGTTCCAACGATGGCCGTTCGCTATCCCATACTACTCCGACGGAAACGATTTCCGGCCGATTCATCAATGTCCTGCAGATTTGGATTTTGGCTCCGCAGGAACTCTGGAAATTTCGAAAAATACCATTTCCTATTAGAATTCTACTTCCTGTAAACGCTTATCCTTCAAACCGGAGAAAGTAAAATATTTTATCAGAAGTTATTTCTATATCATACAAATTTACATGTATCTGTTAGCTGTATAAATTAACAGCTTTCAGAATTAATCTTTCAGATTATTTTAGAAAATAGAATATATAATTGTCTGTAATGGACCATACTCTAACTGTCATCAAATTTACAAAAAAGGGGCTACAAATTAATTGCGCAATCGATATAATAAAAACATTGAAATATTTTTATATCATAAATTTGTCATTTGAAATTCCACTGCTGGAAGGCACCATTATAAGCAGACTGCGAATATTTCTGCAAAATAGAAATTGTCTGCATCAGTTACAAGAAACGGAAATTATATTATAAATTTAATAAAATTGTAAATTTGTAAATGTAATAATAATAAATCGTCTGATGTTTCTTCGATTGAGTTCCACCTAATAATTTTTGCCATAAATGCATAAAATCTGGAGACTAATTATAAATGGTAATTATCTAATACCTTGAAACAAAAGAAAATGAATCTTGCATCAAACCACAGAATATCGAATGCACAAAATTCGGATAAATTTTTGGTCGCGCCAAATTCCGATGGGACGCGAAGCGTCCCCGAATACCCAAATATGCAATGTTACTTGTCGGCGGTGTTCTACTTCAAAGAGAAAGTCCACACTGAAAGGCTATTATTTCCAAGTAATGTACGAGGCACCTGATCTCGCCGACCGGATGGGTAAGAACTCGGACCACCGGAACTGTCGTTTCAGGTGTGAGACTGCGATAGTCTTGAACAGAGGAAGTCCCGATTCGTAAAAGTTTCCGTGTTACTCACCGGACAGTCTCGGATGTCGCCCATGCCTCCAGCTTTTCGAAGGAGCTGTCCGAAAAGATCCGGACTGTTTCGGGAATTCGGTGGCGTTTGCCTCGCTTGCGAAGTTAACGCCGATGCTGACACGTAATGGACCATCTGTGGACCAAGAAAGTCAACGTAAGAACCATTAATACCTGTGTGAGAAAATTAAAACGTTACCGAGCTCTTGAGAAGCTCAAGCTCTGCTTCTTTGAGATTATCTTTGATCCTCTTATCGAAGTTATTGTACTATAATTAGCTAATGATTTAAGTTAGACGCTAAAGAATTAGAATTCAGACGGAACGTTTGTAACCCGTGGCAACCATGATTAGATCTATTCGCGAATCATCGTGCATATATTAAGTTAATATTATTAACGCTTTACCTACCGAAAGCCTATTAATAGGATTTTTCAATAATTGTGTTGTACCAAAAGAAAGCATAGAAATCTTCATTTATATTACAATCTTAGATGAGAGTATTAGATGACGTTATTGTGGGTGACTTGTGAGTTCACAATGAAAATTGCTGTCATTGTTGAATTTTGATTTTTCAAGATTATGCGATAATCACCGGTCGGTAATTTGTTAACGTTAAACCAACTGTTAACTTTAAACGTCAAGTGGCTTCCAGGCTTTTCGAATCATTCAAATTTTCTCGAATTTATGTTTTAGAAAATATGAAAATAGGAATAAACTGAAAAAATCATTGTCAAAGTGAACTGCAAGCTCCGATAGATTTGAATGTGATTGGAAAAGCGGGACTGAGAGTTTTCAGCTAGACATTTTCGCTCCAATTGTGAATCGTTTAGACGGCTTGCAACAGCAGTCACTCGGAGACGGTAAAACCGATCGGCCATGACCGATACGAGATTGCAACGAGTTTCGCGTTTTTACAATCGGCCGACAACAGCGTTACGAGTACACGAAGGGGGAACAACTCCACCCACGTGAGGTGTTGTGCTCTGCACTCGATTATGCGGACCGGCGTGCCGCGTACGTGCTCGAAAGGGCACTGCTTTTCTTTCTTGTGTCAGAAAACGTGCAGTCTCCGGCGTAATTGTCTATTAAAGTCAAAAATATCTACGGTCGAACTTGAAAGAAGCGAAAGCTCGAACTTCCACGTCAAAATCACAGACTGCAGCCGAATAAGGGACACTGATCTGTGACAAAATTCTGAGAAAAAATTATGAACATTGCGTTGTTCATGAATTTTTTCGTAATTTTTTGTTAAACAGAATGATTTTTTTTGTTAAGCATACTAAACCCGAGAGTTGAAGATAAAAGACAAGATAGTGCATCGAGAATTTCCAAAAAGCCCGTCTGAAACACTTTCCATGAAGCAGAAGCTCGGCTGTTTAAGAAAAAGTACGGCCGTAACGAGCGATCTAATTTTTCACAACGTGTCGGGCATGAACTTCCCGGAAAATTGTATAATTTCGTTACAGAAAAAGTGTAATTATGAAGCACTGTGAAAGAAAATATGGGTTTCCTTATTGCGTTCGTTCGGGGCGACCGACGGGCTTACTTTCTTGCCCAAAGTTCGTGGGAACTAATTTCATGCCGGTAACTAGAAATTTAATTAACCCTTTCATGCTCCACATGGTAGTTCTAAGATAACGCTTCTGCGCGAATTTTTCACTGTTATTCTCTCGATCTCCGTGAGAGTCCAGAAATTAAACAGACCCCAAAATGAATTTTTAATTACAACCTTTTCCCATTATGAGAATTTTTTAAAATATCAGAAATAGTGTGCTCAGAAAATCAAATCATACATCGAAGACTCGATTATTATTTACATTATTAACCTCTTCAGGGATAAATTCTTTGATTGATTAAAATATTATCAATGCTTTCGTGCGATGTACGTTTCAAAGTACTTTGATAGTTTAACTAGCTGTGGCCGCACGTATAAAAACAAATAAAACCTAATAATTATATAAAAAAAAACTAAAAACATTAGAGATGTGACGTTTTTCTTCAAATATATAATTGATACTTTGTGTGATTTCATGAGGTACAAAACAAAAAGAAACAAGAGTATCTATTAGGTTGCAAAAAAATTAATAGAAGGTCATATTTTTTTAATTAACCATCACTAAAGGCTTGACAGCAGTATCTGTTAGTGCGATAAAACGAAAATTGAACAATTTTTAGTTGTGAAGTTTTTTTTGTAAATAATAATTTGTAGATATGATGCAGATAGTACTGATAAGAAGGAGAGAGAGAGAGAAGAAAAGAGAGAGAGAGAGATTGGCTAAGTATATTTTATTGACCCGTTTTCAATAACTTACGAAATAAAAACCGTTGAGAGCAAAGCTACGTCGACGCCGATTTACTTTATTTTGAACTCAAACGAACTGGAATCGATAGAAATTATATAAATAATTATGGAAGTTACGAGGTTGGAAGGAGCGACTTCAGCGCAAGCGTTTTTCCAAGGGGTGAGCTACGGAATGGATCGACTGGCTGTTCAGATATTTCCAATTATCGAATAATCTAAACCGAGGAAGGGAATTGCCAGGGGTTTCGCTTTCCTCGCCGACTGAGCCGGAAACAATCGCCGAGGAAACTGTTTGCGCGGAAGGCGATAAAAGTTATTCGAGCATGCGTCGCGGTGATTAAATTCTACGATCTCGTGATCGCCAGTGGCGTGGAAACCTTTTTTCATTCTAGTCGCGAGTGTCGCCGAAATAATCAACAAGCAATGAAACGGAACGGTGCACGAGCCGATGAGTTCAGAGCTTAACCGATTCCCATGAAATTAATTCGGGAACGACGAAATCCGGAAGTCAACAGAAATTGTCGAAATTAGGTGCAACCACGAAAGAAACCCCTGATACACATACGCTACAGGGTGATTCAGCTAAATGGGCCACCTAAATTACTTGTAAACTATTTGGTATATGGAAAAATTGTTGAAATAGTTGTGTAATTTCAAGAATAGCATCGTACAGTACAGTCTTTTTTGTTTTGCTTCTTTATCGAGGCAAGAAGATGGACCTTGAGCTTCTTTGTCATAAAGGGTTCGAACATTGTGGTTGAAGAGGGGATCGAACCCTGAGCGAAAAACTAATATTTACTCGCTCGATGTCCCTATAAATGACTTTTAATGCAAGCGACGCTCAAAATGTTCATTATAATTAACTGCGGATTTAAAACAGAGGACAAATTTAAAAAAATTAACAACATCGATGTATCACTTGCAGCTTATGAACTTTATTAAAGAACGGAAGAAATTATTACGTGGCCTTGTTTGTTGAAGTTGATGCAAACAATTTTTATTTTTCATAAAGTTCCGCAGTCTAATTACAATTAATACATTTGCGTAATCGATCGATGATTTTAAACCGAACGTTAATTTACGATTATTGAGATTGTACAGATGCATCGATGAGGAATTTCTCATGAAATTTATTTCTTTGGGTATATATTTAAAAAAATTGCTAAAATTTTGGAACAAACACATTCTTTTCTTTAAAGTAATGTAAAGTAGTCACTTTCAGTGGTCCGTGAACCTAGTGTTAATGACGATCGAATCCTCGTGACGTAGTGCTAAACCAAACAAACAAATATTGACTTACATTTGAGTGCAACGGCTCATTTGAGTCTATTTTTGACGAAACCTAAGAGAACGCTCTTCATGCTGATCGCCGCAGTAACCGCGAGAGCAAAAGCGTTCGTCATTTGATTACGCTTCCCCAAAATCCTAAGCTCCGTTCCAGCCAATCGATCGTGACCAACGAACCATCAAATCTTGATCGGTTTAATCCGTTTACATCCATGACGGCGACTTGGCTGTTCAGTATCTTAGAGCGCTTAGGCTTCTCAGCTAAGTCGCTTAAACCCACTAAGAGGTGAAACTTCCCTCTGTTCTCCCCACTTTCCTACCTGCCGTACCTGACCCCACCCTCTTGCACGTCGATTCAAGGGTTTCCAGAGGTAAACAAAGGGATTCAGCTTTTCCAGATCTTTTTCATAGCTTTTCTCCGTTCACCTGTTCACCGGGGCCAACGTGGGAAACGGAAAAGCTGCGCTCGCGGCTCTGTAGAAAATTCGCGTCGACAGATGCCGCGGAGAAAAGATCCCGAGAAACTATTTCCTGCTGTATCCTTGAGACACGATGGAAAGTTTCGCAAGAAATACACGCTCGGTGTCTGCAAGCCGTAGCTATCTGCGCGGCGATTTTTATTGGTTAAACTGAGCAAAGATTATAGAATGTCCTCGAACGACTGCGCGCGGAGATGTCTTCTTCGATAATGAAGGATAAGATGAAAGAGGAGCGAAAATATTGTTGAAACATATTTAAAGGTTGGAAGAGTTGCGAAACTTTTCGATGCGGCTTGAAACGTGGACCGTGGAACATTTTTTAAACTATGCTCTCACGTTCTCTGTCCTTGTTGAGGATAGAAAGATTCTTGAAAGTAAAAGTTTCAGAAGAGAACATTTTCCTACAACAGGAACACTTTGTTCGGTGATTTTAAAGGTGGTGTTCGTCATTGTGACCTCACCGTGGATTTTTATGCAAAATACAAGTTCCACACACGCAAAATTAACTTTGACCTTGAGTTTCAAGGTCCAAAGGTCAACAATCGTTTTTATCGCATCGTATTCTCAATCATAATCTTATAAAATTTACGGGAAAGTTTTTCAATTATCAAACTGATTTTATTTGTATAAGATTGTCATTCCTCATTCGGATGGAGTATAAACTATATACATATAAATAGCGTGCTATTGGTAAAGCCGTTGGAAATTATTTCTTTTGCGGAAATATAATATAAATAGAATTAGTTTTTAAGAGAACTGTTGAAATTTGACGCGTTGTTTCTTTTGCACTTTTTATCCTTCTTACGAGTAGAATAAGACGCGACGAAAGGACATTGTTGACCTTGAAATTAATTGTACTCTCTTATACACGCTTATAGTCGCGACATATAATTTTCTTACACCCTGTATGTACAGTTGAATGTGTACTATAAAACTGTACAGCATACGTTTCATTGTTTTCGGTCGTAACTCGTAGAACCGAAGATCGAGGAGGTTCCCGATCCGCCGAGTTCCGAGTGTTGCGTCGTCGTTTTCCGATTGTAGCGGTTCGAAATGATTTGACCGTCATTAATCTCCGTTTACGATCCCCGTCGCAAATAGTAACGAGCATTAAACTGACCTGTGTAAAAGGCAGAGGTTCCGAAGTGGCGCCGCAGGCACCGCAAACGCTTTGCTCGACGAGCGTCATGGCAAACTTCTGGTGTGGCACACAGTGTCTCGCGCTGCACATGTCCTCCGCTTCTCCGTTCGCGATGTGAAGGTGTATTCGCAGAAGAATGTTTTCCTGTAACGAGATTCCGTTAATACGACTCTGTTCGTCATCCTGATAATAGCTAAAAATAGGGGACTCGCCGGTAATCGTTTATCGATTACAGTTACTCGAATCGATGCGAGACGATCGTCATCTAACGAGCTTCATTCTCCCGATCTTTCTCATAGTTTCTGGAAAATCACCCGTGCTTAGCAGAATTATCGATTTCGAATTGTTTGTACGCTGGGCGAGTCTCGCAACGCGATGACTTCAAATTACTCTTTAGTTATTTCATACTTGTAAGTAAAATATTGTTGTTGATTTCCACATGTGTCAATGGGACATTCTTCCGCATATGGATCTGTATATTATTCTTGTTGCGTTTTAGTCTTAAAAGAGTATTTATAGTATTGCATA
>CM052195.1:385913-398653 GCA_028455805.1 Lasioglossum figueresi
TTTTTATGAAGTAAAATATTTGTAATCAACTATCACTAAACTTTCCTACAGTCGAGACAGATCTCTGGCGAGTATTTTACTGCAATAAAAGGAAAGCTTAAAAATTTGAAGTTGTGACGTTTTTCTTGTGCATGAGCGATATCTATTTTTGTCTACATTGAAGCACGTTTTGGCCACGGTTTCGCGATTTGGTATCAGTGTTCGACTGCAAAAGGAAACTCATAACGCCCACGCACTCTCAATTTCCCATTACATAAACGTATGCAAATCAGGCATATGTAAATCGGATCGGCGACCCGAACGAAATCCCCCGTTTAGTCATCGCGAGAAGCGAACGCCCCGTTTCTTTTCCCTTAATCAGCATATCGCCGTGGCATGAATGAAACGAGCGGCCGCGAATCATTTCGAAACCACCCTAATGAATTTTGAAACTTTTGTGCCGTTAGATTTACAACGTGGACGACTGGAACTCGCTGCTATAAAGCTTTACGCCTTACGTCTTCGACGTATTATCGCTAGAATTACGGTCCTAACCTTCAATTTATTGCGACTTCTACCTAACACGTTTTGCCCACTGATTTCCCGACTCGACAGCGATGAACGTGTCATAAACTCTAATAAGGGATTCGAAGGACAATGCATAAATCCCGTAACTACCCTCGCAGGTGTATTTTCGTTCCTGTAACTACAAGCAACGCGGTGGAAAATTATTTGTTCAAACTAACCGCACCGAGCACAAAATGTAACTCGTATAGAGTGTTTTATAAAAATGACAACATTGAATTTATTTCAATTTCTCACAATTTTTGACGGTATGTGTTCGAATGAAGAAATTTATTTAATAAATTTTTACCCTTTCGGTCATGGCGTCCTCGTATACGGACATTAAAAAAGAATCATAATTTAATTCAAAAAACTGCTTAGCAAAGCCATGATTTTTTTTCTACGAATAAATAATTCGTGACCGAAAGGATTAATGGAAGAAACCTTTTTCTACAATTATTGTACTACAAATTTCTGCAATCAGATTCTTAGACAACGGATCATTATGCAAAATAAAAGTTTTCTACCCGAATTGTAACAAACTGGACTGAAATATAAATTAATTTTCTTTCTTATTATGTTTAGTAGATTGAAAATATTGTAATAGTATATTTAAATTCTTCGAATATTTTTTCTGTTTTAAAATCCGCTGTCTGATGATGAAACACGATAGATTATCTTTCTATTTTTAAATTCTTTTTATGTTTTTACTGTTTTAAATTGCACCTATTAATTTCTGTCATAAATGCATAAAATCCGCGGTCTACCGATCCTTGTAAAAGAACATAGAAATACGCGAATTCGCAGAAAAATCCGCGTAACGACGGTTGAAATTCAAGGATATTTCGAACGATTATCTGTTTTATCTCACAGAGACCACAAATGAGAGTATAAAACCGCAACGAGGAAATTTCTATGGGTTTTCCCCGGAATGCGTTCTCCGTATACGATTGTGCAAAAATATTCCTGCAGATAAGTCGCAATCCGCGCGGACTAAACGAGTTAGTTTCGTAACCGATCTTCGAGAGATTGGTCACACGTAGGAAATCAACAAGTACCGCTTCGGGGTGGTTGCTCAACGATGTCTCGTTAGAGAAATGGACAAAAAGACAAGAAAACTCTTGGCGAAGAAAATACGTGACTGAAAACTATGCAACGAATTGGATAATGCCAATTCTCTTGCGACGTTTTAGGAAATCGATACGCAGCGCGCGATTTATACGGCATGTTACGCACGTGTGTTACGCTGTGCAGCGAAGCGTTAATTTTAATAACGTGGAAAGAGAAATACTTGATTTCTAACGTTTCCGTAAAAAGTTTAATCGCGAGCATTAGATTTATTAAAAATCTAAAATATGTGGACAAGAGACAACAACATAAAAATACTTTTTGAAACGTCTCGCAATGCGATGACTTCAAATTACTCTTTAGTTATTTCATACTTGTAAGTAAAATATTGTTGTTGATTTCCTCATGTGCCAATGGGATAAGTTGTTACTGTGACTTGCGGCACATTCTTCCGCATATGGATCTGTATGTAATTCTTGTTGCGTTTTAGTCTTAAAAGAGTATTTATAGTATTGCATACTTAGTATTTTATTTAAAAACAAAAACACAATCGCGAGAAACTTCATTATTTGTTGTCACATGACTTTGGCCGGATTGATTAAAAATCTAAAATATGGACAAGAGACAATAAGATACAGAAAAAAGAGAAGAAAAATACTTTTTGAAATATTCATCTATTTATTATGGTCTCCTACAACAAGAAATCAGACAATTAGCTTTCGAATGTGCAAGAAAATTTAACTTACCGAACGTTCTCCACCTTCTTGGTGGCTAAAAAATTGAATGCACAATAGATGCCAAAGTAATTTCATACCAAAGATGATGTTTCAGTTATTACATTGTTTTGAAGTTCTGTTAAGCACAGCATATTTTTGTGAATCTAATCTCATCGCGCGATTTATACGGCATGTTACGCGCGTGTGTTACGCTGTGTAGATAAGTGTTAATTTTAATAACGTGGAAACAGAAATACTTGATTTCTAACGTTTCCGTAAAAAGTTTAAACGCGAGCCGAACGAACCACAAATGGTCGAGCGAAAAGGTTGAACGAAAGTTGTTCGATCGGTATCTAGTGCCGAGAGTGGAGACAATAGTAATGGTAATGACAGCAAGCTGAACGTCCACGCGCGTCGAGAAGGATGTCGCACCTGTTCAAAGCAGGTTAGAGCTCGGCATCGGAAAAACCAGGCGGCCCGCAGAAACAGCATTGCTGCGCGAGTGAAATCGATGAATGAAAGTGATCCGCTACGGTTTACTCGATCGCGAAAGAGCAGGAAAATTTATAGATACAGCAGGACTTCGTATATCCGAACCTCTCATGTCGGAAGTCTCTGGAACACCAACAAGCATCAAAATAGAGAAGCAGTAAATTCAAAAGATTATGAAACTTTGCGCACAAGCAAAGCAAGTTATGCCTGGTACAACCCTATTTTTTTGCTACTTTTACATTAAAGGAGTGAAATTAACCCTTGAAACATTTTAATATTTTCTTTCTCGCGATCTCAAGAACAACAAATAATATTAAAAAAGAGTTTACATAAAAGTTACACAGTATTATTGTGTCTACCAAACTATGTAAAACATTGTTGTCAGTTTTAAACAATTTATTCGCAAGTTCTTGATCTCAGATTTGAAGAAGACACCAGTATTGAAAGCGTACGTATTGCCTTCTAAAAATGATAAAATTGAATTTATTTAGATTTTACAGAATTTTGACTATACGTGTTCGAACGAAGAAATTTATTCCCTAGTTTCCCATGAAAGTGCTTATAGAGTTGTAGCAACATAAGAAATCTGAAATAGGTGATTTTGACGGTAATAGTATCCTTAATCTGTGGTGTTGATCATTTTCTTATAATTCTCCGGGGCCAGGATTTATGGTAGCAATTGAAGTTAATTATTGAAATACACTCGAGCATTAGCCAGCAACTCGAGAAGACTAGATACGATCCCTGGCGACAGAAAATCCACGGAGCGGCATAAGCAAGAAATTATGCACTAACGACATTTTAAAGAGGGCCATGTGCACTGCTCTAAGTGTTCTCGAGCATGGCTGCACAGATCTTAATTTTTATCTTGCGGAGCTAATGCGTTCTCGAGAACGTTCGCGACAATTTAAGAAAAAATGGACGCGGCTTTAATGCATGCAGTTTTTGTAGGGGGCTAATTGAAACACGATTGCGCATTACCGAAAGATCAAAGCAGACGACCTGTTCGCATCGCATCCCTCGGTTGGTGCGACGTGCGAACGAGTATAGGGAAGTTCAGATCTCATTCAGAAGTATTTCTCATATTTCTCAAAATGTATCATTATTATTAGACCGCGGATCTTTACGCGAAATAAAAATTGTCTGCATCGATTCCAAGAAATAGAAACTAAATTGAATGTTATTTCTTCTCTGAACGATTTTAATAGAGAAATTAAACAGGGTGGTCCATTTATCTTGAAACAGACAATTATTACGGAAACCAGCAGAAATATGAAAAAATGTTTTATATAAAATATTCTTCGTACGAAGGGGTACATTTAATGGCGCTACGCACATTTTTCCATAATGGCCCTTTTAGGGTCAGACGAAGGGCAACTTCATTTTTTCAAATGGAAATCCATATTTTTTATTTTATATTCTTATTCTACATCGAAAAATAATAATATTTCGTATAAAACATTTTTTTCCTGAACTTACTATTTTTTAACGATACCACGATAAATGTTGCAAAGCTTGCATAATGGCGTACAACATGCATTGCGAATCTTCATCTAGTAGGCAATAAGAAGTACGTACTTTATCAGATAATTTATTACCACCTACGCCACCGCTTACTAGATTTTTACGACTTCAGATCAAACTCGGTATTGTTTGTCATTACAAATAGATATTCACCACAATTTGTTTATTGAAACCGTGCACGGTAGGAAAAAATGTTTTATACGAAATATTATTTTTCGATGTAGAATAATAATATAAAATCAAAAATATGTATTTCCATTTGAAAAAATGAAGTTGCCCTTCGTCTGACCCTAAAAGGGCCATTATGGAAAAATGTGCGTAGCGCCATTAAATGTACCCCTTCGTACGAAGAATATTTTATATAAAATATTTTTTCGTATTCCTGCTTGTTTCCGTAATAATTGACTGTTTCAAGATAAATGGACCACCCTGTATATTGACGTCTTCAATTTTTTAAATTTTTTAACAATTTTGATCTTCGTCTTCTCAATTTTGCTATAAATGCATAAAGATCCGCAGTCTAATTATTACCAACACATTTAAATTTTCAAATTGGTTTAACCGGAACATTTTCGACATTATACCCTCCAAGTGTTACGTGATTTAATGAACACGAAGAATCAGACTGCGCATTGATGACAAAAATGAGTAGGTATTATTTAAAACCGTAAAGACATTAGAGGAATTTAAAAATACTGTTACATTATTTTCAATCTATTAGACGTATCAAGAAAGAAAATAAATTTCTATTTCACTCCAGTTCTTTGGAATTCAGGTACAAAATTTTGATTTTGCATAAAGATACGCTGTCTAGTTAACATGAAATAATAATACGTGTTAACATTTTATGGGAGAACGATGTGTTCCGAGTATAAAAAAACATTGGTGGCCCCCAAAACGTTATTTTGCATAACGATTCGCAGTCTGTTAAAAATAAATAACTAAAGAAATGAAACGTCTCGATAATATTCAGTCGACCACAGATACCGAGAGAAAGTATCGGTATCTAATGTGATATTAATAAATTAACAAGAGCACAGCGATAGTGACACCAAACTAACACCGATTGGAGTGCGGAAAGATAAACCGTTTTCAAAGTTGAAAAATAGAACGAGAGAGCATGCACGAACGAAACTAAAAGGGGAGAAAGTAGTCAAAGCGTGCAACAAGAATGGAGTCAAAAACCATGACGATTAGTAAATCCGAGGTAAAGGATGCATCGCGAACGACGAGTTAATTCGTCTTCGTGCTATTGAACAGGTTCCGGCAGCGTGTCGAGGTAAAAGTACCAGACGACATTTTCCCCATGATTCACGTGTTCCCCGAAACAAGAAACCGGGAGAAAGAAGCATCGCTTCGCGTTGTCGTTCGTCGAAATATCGATTACACAATTCGGCATACTTTCCGCAGATCGTTCAACTCGATGTTGGACGGGGTGTCCTCCCGCTCCATGCCGCTGTCTTCCTCCTCCTCGGCGATGATGGCGACTTCTTCAACTTCGACCTTTGCCGGCTCGTCCTTTTTCTCGCGATCGAGCGGCGTCGGTGTCCCCGACGTGTCCTGTCGGACTTTTATCCACTTCAACATTTTCTCTGGCGACCGATCGACACCACGAAAGAAATCTCTCGAGAGAACGCGACTCTCCGTGTCATTCTATCCTCGAAGAACCTCATACGTTCCTCGAAATCCACGAAGTCCAAACACCACAGGTCCCGCAACATCAGCGACGCATCCTCCGCGCTCTCCGACCGCCGAGATAAGAGCAACGTTCAAGGAGAGCGACATAACTCTCTTTCTCTCTCTCGTTCTCGTTCCGAGCAAACACAAATTCCGAGAGATAGTTCTGTTTGCAGTGTCCATGGACTCAAATGTCGTTACCTGTTCTCCGGCCGCTTGCACTTGCTGCGTCTTTTGTTCCCGACCGATCGGTTATGTTTGTAGATCTCGTTCGATAGAGCAGCGTTATTTGTAATTGTGATAGGCGGCGGACGCTTCAGGATCGATCCCCTTTCAATTTCGAGGCTTTCACGAGGCGGCGGAGGAGGAAGGGGCGGCACGATGGATGGGGAAACAGGTGGCCGGGCATTGAAAGGGCCCCTGGCAGATGATCCGTCGCGAAAACTGCAGGAAGAATCGTGCACGGCAATCGCATGCCGGATGTGCTAGGAGAACCCGTTGCCAGACGAGTTGTAGACTCGATTAAAAAGCATAAACTCGTTTGGCGAGTGAAGTCACTTCGATCTACCGGTCAGCCTCTTCGTGGCTCTCTTCGTGTCCTGCCTTTCGATCGGAAAATACTCCGTCGAAAGATCAGCGAAATTTGTTTTCGTACACGAAGGTGTGGACAGGCTTCGATCGCATGGCTAACCGGGATCAAGGAAGAAGCGAGTCGCTCAAGGGACGCGGCTCCGGAGCGTGACTAACAAATTCAGCTTCCTGGATGGCGCTGAGTCCTCTCTTCCGGACGTTAACGACTCGCTGCATCTTTCGCCCGAGTCGTTCCACTTCGGCGTGCCACGTGCTTCTCGCCCGTTTCGCTGGCACAGTTTTCTTCCGAATTCACGGCGACAGCAGCTCCGCGCGGCTTCCGCGAAATTCACGGGCTTCTTTTCGCCCGAGCTGCACTTCCTCGCATTAGCACACCCGCAACAGACCCGCAGCAGACCCGCAGCAGACCCGCAGCAGACCCAGCCCTGAGTATCGTACAAATTCACTTCAGTAATCCACTCGACTCTCACACAATCCAAAATTCATCTCTCGAAGGACACTGGAAACCTTTCTCTGGATCGCACCTTGCTCCAAAAACACGTGGTCAATCTTCCTCGATCCTTTCACCAGATTCCTCGAAAGGTCCTCTTCCAGACTACTCTCGTTCTTCGTCGACGATCACGGAATATAACTTGCTTCGAAGCAATCAATTTCGATCACGCTCCTCCACTTTTGCACAAAGGCTTCTGCGTCGACTACACACGCTTGTCGATTAGTTAACTCGCGATAATCACACTGTACTTTAATTATTCGGATATGGCGTTCGGTGCACGAGGGGTGGCAAACCAATTTATCCCGAGGATAGGTCCGGGTTCGCTTGGTTTTCGAGGCGAAAAGGCTCGATCGCGTCGACGAACATGGAGAATGAGCACGGGACTACCTGCACGCGGCACCGTACGCTCGTACCTGAAAGCAACGGCTCGCACGGTGCTGGAGAACACCCCCCACCCTTCGTCGTCTATCTTCCTCTTCTTTCTTTCCACGGGCCGTATGGCGATCCCCCTTCCCCTGCCCTGGCATGGCCCCGCTACGGGGCCCTACATAGACCCAAGAAGCCAATGACGTCACCTGGTTAGCTGTCCTACGTTCACCAACCTGGCCGACCAGCAGCCCAACCAGTGCCATACCCCTTCGGGGTACCTGGCGACCTCTTTTCTAGTTCGTTGTCAACGTGAAAACTTTCAACGCGGCATGGCTTTATGGTTTTCCTTTTAAAAAATCAACTTTTTGTTTTGCATTTTCTTTAACGCTATAACTACAGCGAACCACGGTAATATCCGGACATGTTTAACCCTTAGCACTCGAGTGACGCCTCTGAGGCGACATTAATAATTGCTGTACTATTAATTAAAGTAGTGTTTGCATTATTAGATCTACCGGTATCTAATC
The DNA here is from genome assembly GCA_028455805.1 of Lasioglossum figueresi. Lineage (NCBI taxonomy): Eukaryota > Metazoa > Arthropoda > Insecta > Hymenoptera > Halictidae > Lasioglossum > Lasioglossum figueresi. The sequence goes on from CM052195.1 coordinate 393,914, forward strand.
GATTACTCAACATTTAAGTATTGTACGAAGTATTATATAAATTTCATATCTACGAAATTTAAAAAATCATACAGGATGGAAATATTCTAGTTCGCAAGAAATGTTTAATTTTCCAGTTAAAATAGCTCCGAGTGCAAAGGGTTAACGCTAAACCTACACGTTTGATTTTATTTAGACGACAAGTTTGATTTTATTTAGACGATGTACGGCTCGTATTGTAACAAGTGCTCTACCAGAGCTATATATACACTCATTTCTTATGAAATGATTTTTTTTATTTCAATAATTGTGAAATAAAAAAATCTGGAAACGGTCATTTTGATCGGTGATGGTAGGTTCAATGTTAAGAGAACGATAACTTTTCTAATATCAGATCATACGACTCGCAGCTTTGAGAGAAATAAGAATGACGTGGAAAAGAAATTTTGAAAAATTGCTATTGGTCGGAATTACAAAGAAAATAATAAAAGTTGGTGTTTACATTTTTATGCGGATCAATATTGAAAATTTAAAAAATACAATTTCTAAATCTAGATTTATTTCAGTTATAGGATGAAAATCGTGAAAACTGCAATTTTCACCATCTTTAAACGTTTGTAGCTTATTGCAACGTTGACCGATTTTGAGGGAATTTTCAGAATACGTATAATTGGCACAGATTAAATTTTCAATATAGGCCTCCATAAAAAAGTTGTAAACAACAACTTCTAGTATTTTTCTAACTTACAGTATATATGTATGTATATGTCTTTCGCTTCGTACTATCAATATTGTTGTAACAGTGTACATATAAAATGTACAATAAATAAAATATATGAAATGTATTTGTGTTATTTATGTTTTCAACTGAGCCGCGTAAACATTAATTTGTTTTCTTAATAATATTAAATTCTTTAAATGTTGTATTTTGATCTACTGATTTATCTATTATTCCAACTATCAAATGTTTGGCAGTTACCATGCTGTCTCTATAACGATGACTTGTATTGAACGCCCAATCAAAACCAGGAAACACCCCTCGGGAAGAGTGGGCGCAGGTGCAGCTGCATTTGGATTAGGGTACAAAGTCTAATATATTATAGAAGCGAGAGAGTAATTTTTTAGAAAAACGTTCGCGTAAAATCAATTCTAAATAAAGTAAAGTAATTGTTGTAAAGTTGTGTTTATAAATTTTTATAAAAAAGCAAACGACAATTTTGTATATACATTTTTTATCATTTGTACTGTACAATATAACTGTCTGAAGTCAAAATCCTTGAAATTGTAAGAGCATAGTTCTTTGAAGAGCGTATAAAAAAAGTTCCTATTGGCTGATTTCAAATTCATTTCAAATTCATTTCAAATTCATTTCAAATTCATTTCAAATTCATTCAAATTCATTTCATTTTCGATTTCAGCCGTTCTATTGATCCGAATTAAAAAAATTAAATATTAGTTTAATTTATACGAATGTAGTTATGGCACACGAAATCAAAAGAAATAAAATATCCCATTATTTTAAAAAATTCGAAGCATTTTGAATTTCGAAATTTGCTTCTTTAGGCTTTATCTCAATATTTAGCATAAAAAAGACTATGAATGCTGTTTTTATTTAATAACGAAATAAATTCTATACTAAAAAAAATTCTGGAATACATATTTAAGAAATTGAACGACCCAGGTTGCCCACGGAGGAATAAGCATTAAAGCGAATGTAGGTAAAATGTAAATTATTTTGTTTCTTCCGAAATTATTTAAAACGAAGAAGTTGCGATGATTGTAACCATGAAGAAAATCGTTCGATCTTTTCAAGGTTCTAGACCAGAAGAGTCCGTCGAGTTCGTACGTCCCTGAGGTCCACCGTTTCCCTCGTAGAGTCACGAGAAACGGTTCCGTGTGGTCGTGAAGGTGTACGTGAATCGTACGAGAATACGGGAGAGACCCGTACTACGAGGACTGGGACAAAGCCAGTTCTACATGTCCAGCCTGGCGTGTACACGATTCCATTGGATCTTGTGTCACCAACACACTGGGAACGCCGAGCCTACGCGAGTGCTCAACACGAAAAACCATGGGAGGAGGGAAAAAGTGGCCACAGGTATACCGCGTATACCTGAGCATGCCGTCCGACGCAGCCCAGAGGGATAATACTACGTCGAATCATTCAGCGATTTCAGCACAAATCCAGCACTCTCTTCGATCTCTTTCCGAACCGTACCGCTGCCATTGATAAACTCCGGCGAAACTGAATTCCACGAAATTTCATTCATTTCGTACAATCCAGAGCTTCACGCTTGCTAGGCCTTTTTCGTGATCTTTTGAAAGAGGTCAGTTTTAGAAAACCGGTTTGATAGGAAAAATTTGTGAATTTCGAAAACCGGGCTTCAAGCTAGGAACAAGGGAGTGTCCTAAAGGTTGGGACATCGTATAAGTTAGGACAGTGCGTTTTTTCCACATTAACCCTTTGCACTCGGAGCTATTTTAACTGGAAAATTAAACATTTCTTGCGAGCTTGAATATTTCCATCCTGTATGATTTTTTCAATTTGGCAGATACGAAATTGATGTGACACCTCGTACAATACTTAAATGTTGAGTAATCGATTAGATACCGACAGATCTGATAATGTAAATAATATTTTAATTAATAGTACAGCAATTATTAATGTCGACTCAGAGGCGTCACTCGAGTGCTAAGGGTTAACGCACTGGAAACACCAATGTCATGATTAGACTGCGGATCTTTATAGTATGAAGCGAAAGACATATACATACATATATACTGTAAGTTAGAAAAATACTAGAAGTTGTTGTTTACAACTTTTTTATGGAGGCCTATATTGAAAATTTAATCTGTGCCAATTATACGTATTCTGAAAATTCCCTCAAAATCGGTCAACGTTCCAATAAGCTACAAACGTTTAAAGATGGTGAAAATTGCAGTTTTCACGATTTTCATCCTATAACTGAAATAAATCTAGATTCAGAAATTGTATTTTTTAAATTTTCAATATTGATCCGCATAAAATTGTAAACACCAACTTTTATTATTTTCTTTGTAATTCCGACCAATAGCAATTTTTCAAAATTTCTTTTCCACGTCATTCTTATTTCTCTCAAAGCAGCGAGTCGTATGATCTGATATTAAAAAAGTTATCGTTCTCTTAACATTGAACCTACCATCACCGACCAAAATGACCGTTTCCAGATTTTTTTATTTCACAATTATTGAAATAAAAAAAATTATTTCATAAGAAATGAGTGTATATATAGCTCTAGTAGAGCACTTTTTACAATACGAGCCGTACATCGTCTAAATAAAATCAAACTTGTCGTTCGTATAAGAGAAAATGTACCAGTACCTTGTAAGCATCGGTAGGTTTAGCGTTAACCCTTTGCGGAGCTATTTTAACTGGAAAATTAAACATTTCTTGCGATCTAGAATATTTCCATCCTGTGTGATTTTTTAAATTTCGTAGATATGAAATTGATGCGATACTTCGTACAATACTTAAATATTGAGTAATCGATTAGATACCGGTGGATCTAATAATGCAAACACTATTTTAATTAATAGTACAGCAATTATTAATGTCGGCTCAGAGGCGTCACTCGAGTGCTAAGGGTTAACGCACTGGAAACACCAATGTCAAATTTATGTGAAATGAAAATTGTCTGCATCGATTGCAAGACATAGAAACTAAATTGAACGTTATTTCTATAAAGTTGAAATCATACATTGACATATTCAATTTTTTTAAATTTTTCAACAATTTTGAATTTCATCTTCTCAATTGTGCTATGAATGCATAATGATTCGCAGTTCAGTCATCATTGTCAACTTTTTTTCTGTTTCTAAACAATTCAATTCAACACACGTTCCAAAATTCTATAATTTTGAATTGTATTGTTTTCTCTGTACTGTACTGTGCTGTTTTCTATTGTAGAAAAATATCAACGAAATCATGAATTGTTTTGCTTTTGACTAAATAATAAATAATAAACTGTTTTTCCTTGTGGGAGAAAATAATGAGGACATTTTAATAGTAAAACAAAGTAATAGAATACTTTTTAATATTCCTAACGACGTCGACGACTTAATCGTCCCTAAACCAGTGTCTAATTTGCTCATTCTGCATATTGTGATAAAACAAACATATTCGTTGTTATATTAATATTTCTTCTACATATGACACATTTTATAATTGCATTTACTATTATTATTAAATATAAGCAGTTCAAAGTTTGACGATAGTTTCATTCGAATCTCGTAACAGGAATACTCTGATACTATGATTTAAATTATTAACTGTGGAACATTAACTATCGGATGACGTTCGCTACTCGTTTATTATTTAATCGCGTGGGTGTTCGTGCGTAAGCGAAGTAGCTAACTAAAATGCGTAGGTCTCATAGTATTTCCTTCTTCCTAAATGAACCGGAATACTGAACGAGCTCCCTGCAAGAAACGGCGTAGCATAAATATTTAAATGGAAACTACTATCGTCCTCCCACGCCTGTGCGTCCAATACTGACACTCGATGAACGCCAACGTCATCGAAAAAGATATTGATCTTCGTTTTACGATATCCTTAGTATTCCTCGATGAAATTAATGTATATTGCCGTCGTCAATATTAAATATTAAAGAAAATATTTTAAAAAAGTATGAAACAAGTATTAAAGAAAGTATTAAAGAAAAATTAAAGAAAATATTAAGTATATTAATAGTAATATTAATAGTAAGTATATTAATAGTAATA
>CM052195.1:398753-423391 GCA_028455805.1 Lasioglossum figueresi
ATTTGAAATCTTAACCAATAAATTTCATATTTAAGTTTAATGTTACATTAGCATTTTTAATACTTCATAAAACACTTTACAAAACAATTAAGATTAGGCTAATCTGTACGTAATCAATAGACAGCGGAATTTATGAATTTATGAGAAAAATTTAAGACAGTAAAGGTTACAATCAATGTTGACCGGGAATCCTTCGGATCGGTTTATAGCTTTAAACTGTGCCTACCCATTTTGGTCATAAACGCATAAAATCCGCAGTCGAGTACAGAAGCACAGAAATTAGTAGAAGATAAACTGTAGCACGTTAATGGCAGTCGGAATAGGCTTACAAAAATGACACCATAAAGTAATTAACTTTCTGAGAAAATCTAAGTGATTTTCAGCGTAACTGTGAAGTGCAAGTTCAAGGGAACTATTCCAGCTCCCCGGAAACGAACTTCACCATCCTGATGGTGTACAGAACCGGTGCAGTGATCTCCCATTGCGACCGCAATGCTACCGCAAATCGTACGCCGAGCAATGAACAAAATGAGAACAAATTCTGCCAGATTGGGTGTCACGTATAATATACAAAAGTCCAGGGGAATAACTGTTCATCCGACGACAACGATCGAAAGACGCTGATAAAGTCCTCTAATTGCTTGCACGACAAATCATTCGGAAGAAGCAACTGTACTTTGGGCTACGAAAAATAAAAACGAGATATGATCTAAGTATGCTAAGACACGCGACTGTATAATAGACTGCGGATCTTTATGCAAAACACAAATATTTTGCAACGATTTTGGGCAGCAGGAGTGAAATAAAAATTCACTTCATCCCTTAATAGAATTTTTACATTGAAAATCTTTCACCGTTTCATATTTTACCCAGCCAATTTCTTCATAAATGCATACAAATCCGCAGTCCAATAATAAATTAGAACAAGTGATCAATGCTGTGATGTTTATAAACATTAGGATAAATTGTTGGAATCACGATAATCAACGGGCGAGTATTTAAATGGATCGAGTTCAGAAACAGATTTCTATTATACATCTGTATATTCGAGTAAACCAATTTTATTAAAATTAGAAGAGCAATTAAAAGAGTAATCAAAAATGAGATAGAACGTGTTAACAATTCATCTTCGTCTGTGGACGAGTTTAAACTCAACTTTAGAAAACGTTCTTGTAAATGCTTGCGCGATGACTCGTGGAGAGTTATTTGGCTTCATCACGCTGAAGAGATTCACGCATTGACATCGGTAAGAAGTTTTTATTGTGCGAAGGTGTTCACGAGAGACGAAATCGAAGAGCGTGAGATCGGAGGGTCGTAAAATCGAAAGAGTCGCCCGTGGCACGTGTTAAAGCGACGTCTCGCTCCGTTCTAACCCTAAAGCAGTTTCCACCTCCCCGAATACGTTTCTGGTGAATCACTGTGGTCGCTCCGGTCAGGTCGAATTCTTCTGCGTTACACGTACCCCTTCTTCGGAATGCGGGAGTACTTCCCTTCTCGGAAGAAACTTTCATTCTTAGCGAGCCAAATATTTTTTAACCCTTTTGTACTCCGTTAGCGTCACTAATAAGACGTCACTAATAAGACGTCCCTAATAAATAGACTGCGGATCTTCATGCATTTATAAAATCGTTGGAAAATTTTAAAAATTCAAGATTTCAATATATGATTTATCCTCTATTAAAATCGTTACGGGAAGAATTAACATTCAATTTGGTTTCTACTTCTTGCAATCGATGCAGACAATTTTCATTTTGCATAGAGATCCGCAGTCTAGTAATAAGTACACTGCAGATTTTATGCATTTACGACAGAAACGAATGGGTAAAATGTAGATAAAATTTTATTTGAAATGAGAATAAGGAATAACTATTTGAAATCATTTATTTCGCACCGTTATTTTCAATACTATTATTTGAAAATAAAAATAATATTGGTTCATTTGGAACAATATCAATTGTATCAGTGAAAAGAAATAATCGTTAAAATACTATTCAACAAAGGATTTCCGTATAAATTAGACCTAAACCTGATACAAAAGATCGCTAAATATAATCTCGAAGAACAATTTTACATGTTACATGAAATATTCTGTTAAATAATGTTATATTAAAATTGATCACAGGCATGGAAGTAATTATAGAATAAAATAAAATGTTATTTGAAATGATATTTCAAATTTCTATTTGCTTTCTGTTTCTTACAATTGATGGAGACAATTATGCGTGAAGATATACAGTCCCGTAATTACGTGTGAACGATTAAAGAAGACTAAAACTTCTGCATACGGCTAATAAAATATCAGTGTAATTCGTCGTCCCATTCGTTCGTTTGCTTCTCGATTTCTACAAGGTTCGATAGATCCGAAAAGGAAAAAAACCACGAGGGACGGTAAATTTTCATTTTAACGTGTCGCCCGAAGCGGGGAGAAGATAATAAAGAGGGAGAGAGGATCCTCGCAACAAAGAAACACGTGAGTCCTCGGAGTCGGAGGATCGTCCCTGTTCCTGCGAACTTCACTCAAATCACGGTACCCTTTGCCTGCGGCAATTAACTCTCGAGATTACTAATTAACCCCGTGAGAACGACGGGGAGGGTTCCTACGAGTTTTCTGCCTACTTCGTCTCTACGTTTCGCGTGTATGTGTAACCCACGTTTCCGTCGCGTATCGTTTCTCTTCCTAGCCTAAAATTAACTGTGAGACAGAATCTGTGGATCCGTAAAAGATAATAAGCACCGTTCACGAGTTAACACTGAAAATGAATATTTAGTTGAAACATTACAACAATATAATAATATGATAACATGCAATACTGTGACCGGACGCATCCTTGTTTGCCATGCGCGAAACCTTATGGTGCGTTTGATCGTGTCAATCAAACAGATCTAATTTCATACTTAGACGATGTATAATGGATCTGATGACAGATACATGCAAAATTGAATCATTCTATAATTTCAATATTTACAGACATGATTTTGAAACGGTTAACACCACAATTGCAGTTAACTGCTCTTTTGGGAAGTCCCTAACAAAATTAAATAATACAACTGTCATCGATAGTATGGTTAGCGAACTAATTAGGGATAACTCAGCAACTGCTATCTTTACCGATGGTAGTAAGAGTCGTGAGAGCAATCGTGTTGGTTCCTCCGCTTACTGTCCGTCCTTGGACTGGACTTCACAAAAAAGTATTAATAAACAGGCTTCCGTGTTCACAGCTGAACGTGTTGCCATTGATGATGCTTTGGACTTTGCTGTGACCAATAAGAATCATAACTTCATTGTTTTTACTGATGCGTTAAGTGTTCTTTCTAGCCTCGGTTCTACTAAAGCGGATATCAAAACTAACCCCTATATCTTCAATATTAAAGAGAAATATAATTCTTTCAACCATGATGATGTGCTTGGTTCCATAAAGTTCTACTGGATTCCGTCCCGAAAGAGCTGATCTCCTAGCTAAGGAGGCTTCATCCTTTAGCGCTCCTTGTATTTCCTACATTCCTTTCACCGATTGCTTTGAGTCTTTCTTCAAAATTATGTTGGACAACGCTATTGCCTCTATAAAGGCTGATGGTCTTCTTAAGGGCAAAACCTATTTTCAGTATTACTTTAATGAAAATCGACTTCCTTGGTTTTCACAGTTAAACTTATCCCGTTCAACTATTGTCGGTATAAACAGGTGTAGATCCGACCACTATCATCTGCCCTTTTCTTTGGCTCGCATTGGCTTTATCGATGATCCTGAGTGTAGCTGCAAGGAGGGAGACGAATCGCTGAACCACGTTTTATGGCAGTGCAACCTGTACGACGAGGAAAGGCTCAAATTAATGAATAATCTCAATAAATTAAACTTCCAGCTTCCAATGGATGTCGCAATACTGATAGCCGTACTATCAAAAATATCAAGGCGTGTCACTACATGTTGTCATTTTTTAGGAGCTGTGGTCTTAAAGTATAAGTTCATTAATATTTTAATTTTTTTTTTTCTCTCCTATACTGTTCCAATTAATCATATGTTTGTATTATAATATTTGTGCATTTCTAGTAATCATATTCTGTTTTTGTAATTTTTATATTCTGTTCTGTATGTAGCGTTTTTCAGTTTTGTAATCAGTTGTTCATCGATGTTGAAATAAATCGCATATGAGATTTTCTATAATAAAAAAAATCGATTTGTATTTGATTTTACTATTAATTAATGTCCGGATTATACAGGGTGAGTCGGGAGGAACGGACCAAACTCCAGGAGTGGATTGTACACAGGAAGATAATGTAAAAAAACCTCATATGTTCTTATCCGATTTTCATTTTAGTTTTTTTTAATTTTAATTTTTTCGATCAGGAAAGCAAGAGTCGCCCTTCGTAGACGAAGCCGAAAATGTTTAGAGGTCAGTTTCGAACATTTATTAAAATAAGACTATGATAACCGAAATGTTAAGGTATGAAATTTTGTTTAATTGTAATCACGCTATAAAATGAAAACAAATGAAAATCGGATAAGAACATTTCAGTTTTTTTACATTATTTTCCTGAGTACAATCCGCTCCTGGAGTTTGGTCCGTTCTACCTGACTCACCCTGTGTAAAAGAATTTTCTTTTTAAGCCTATTTCGACTGCGGTTAATCTGCTACTGTTTATTCTTTACTAATTTCTGTGCTTCTGTACTTGACTGCGGATTTTATGCGTTTATGACCAAAATGGGTAGGTACAGTTTAAAGCAATAAACCGATCCGAAGGATTCCAGGTCAACTTTCTTTGTAACCTTTACTGTCTTAAATTGCACCTATTCATTTTTCTCATAAATTCATAAATTCCACTGTCTTTTGATTACGTATGGATTAGTCTAATCTTAATTGTTTTATAAAGTGTTTCTTGAAGTATTAAAAATTGTTAATAAAACATTAAAACTTAAATATGAAATTTATTGGTCAAGATTTCAAATCTTGGTAAAGATCAGGTTAAAAAGTATTCTTTAATATTCTGACTATTATTATTACTTTTACGGAGTATTAAAAATTGAAAATATCATTTGAAAAGTATCACGTTACTTTCAATTTCCTGAAATTATTAGAAAAAGAAAGACACTTGTTATAAATAGTGTTTGTTGCAGTTAATACAGAAAATGTTTATTGTGCATACAGATCCACAGTCTAGTGATAAGGTGTAACTAGAAAGAAAGTTAAAAGATACAATTTCTAAATCTAGCTTTTTTCAGTTATAGGATGAAAATCGTGAAAACTGCAATTTTCACCATCTTTAAACGTTTGTAGCTTATTGCAACGTTGACCGATTTTGAGGGAATTTTCAGAATACGTATAATTGGCACAGATTAAATTTTCAATATAGTCCTCCATAAAAAAGTTGTAAACAACAACTTCTAGTATTTTCCTAACTTATAGTATATATGTTGTTGCAACAGTGTACATATAAAGTGTGCAATAAATAAAATACATGAAATGTATTTGTGTTATTTATGTTTTCAACTGAGCCACATAAACGTTAATTATATTTCTTAATAATTTTAAACTCTTTAAATGTTTTTAGCATTTTGATCTACTGATTTATCTATTATTCCAACTATCAAATGTTTGGCAGTAACCATGTTGCCTCTATAACGATATTTTATTATGTATTAAAAATGGCAAATATCACATGAGGAGTATTACGTCACTTGCGATTTACTGAAATTATTAGAAAAAGAAAGACACTTGTTATATATAGTGTTTGTTGCAGTAAATACAGAAAACGTTTATTTTGCATACAGATCCACAGTCTAGTTATAAGGTATAACTAGAAAGAAAGTTAGCATTAAACATTGGTGAATTGAGGTTTGATCGCTAGGTAGAATAAAATTTCTATGTCAGCGACCGACTTGTCTCTCTGCTTACTACAATGAACCAGTAACAGGCCGGAGTATTACTTTCCGTTCCTTTGACCAATCAGGGAACACATCAGAATGTGTGTCTTACGGGAGAAAGGTTTGCTCACCGGGCGGCCCGTTACAGTCACCGCTTCCATCGATGTTCTATTGTGAGCAAGTAAATGGAAATGTTTCGATAGTATGCAAATCGTGATCACGTTTTGCTCCGCGCAGATAACGTTCGTCTAATTTCTTTCGATAACGAATAAAGATACTTTCAGCACGAAACACATATCTCGAAATGCTACGATGAATTATTCGAATCAAAGCTAGCGTTTCTTTATCTGCAAACTCCATTTGCGAGCTATTTTAAGTAGTCTCAAGGATTTATCTTTTACGATGTCAGAATTTCAACGCGATGTACTTCACTTCATACAAAATCGTACGTGTAGAAATGGCAGATAAAATAGCAAAGCTGTTGGAATCTCGCGAGGAACTTAGTGATTCAATTGACGGTATGTATATGTTCTTTTGTACGAATAAAATCTTTTTTTATTAATTTTATACTAATTTATTTTAAGTATAGCACGATCATATAAAAGTTGAAGCTGTTTTTAATCTAGCTTTCCACGCCAACAATGTATCCCTATGAAATCATTTACAAAATAACCCAACGCTGATTATAAAACGTTAAGGCGGTTGACTCGTTTCCAGGATTGCAAGGGTGTGGTATTCGCGTGCTTATTTCTCGATGATACAAAACTGGGGTATTTCAGTAGTCAAAAACGCTAGATAAAAGATCGATCTAGGGCGCTATCGTCCTCAAAAGTCGTATTTTTCGTTTACGAAGCGTAATATGCATTATTCGGCAGCATGTTAGCAATGAAAATATCTACATTCGCAGTTGTATGCTTCCGAATAATGCAAATTACGCTTCGTAAACGAAAAAATAGAACTTTTGAGGGCGATAGCGTCCTAGATCGATCTGTTATCTAGAGTTTTTAACTACCGAAAACCCCCATTTTCGTATTATCGAGAAATGAGAACGCGAATCCCGCACCCTTGCAATCCTGGAAAAAGGAGTGTATCCCTTTAAATACCGTGTACGCTTTCTGTTTGCAGAAGTAGCTTTTGACACAGGGTATATAACATCCTCCCCCGCCGAACAATGTAATTGTTTCCTGAACAACTACCATTTCATGAGGTGGACAGCATCTTCGTCCTCTCGTAATGAAATGGAGAGATGCTCGGCTTTTTAGATTAGATTACCTGCGGAAGATTAGCGCTGCAACCTGAAGTAGACACGACAGAGGGGATCCGGTAAAGTAATCTTTATTCGTCTTAAGTTTTCAAGCTGGTAGACGCTTTTATCTCGAGTATCCCGCTGCTGCCTCTCTCGTCCTCGCGTTTTCATTATCGTCGTGGGATTTTCTAAGTAGCCGGCTAGGCGGTGCCCACTTGGAAAAATCACACGATCGAAATAACACTCCAGGAGACGCTATCGCCGGGCTTCATGCTATACGAAAACCACTCAAGGCTGTCCGCTTTTGTTGGTAAATCATCGGTGCTCATCGATACGTGAACGTGTCAAGGCGATCCTTAACACTAGGGCTATGGAGCACTATACGAGGTGTGATCAAAAAGTAAGATGACTTTTTGAATTTCGCGGGATACCTACAGTCGATTTTCGTTTTCTTTTTTTTCTTATGCTGGTACACTCGTCCCGAACATACAGTCAGGGACAAAATTAAGTGGACAGTTAGTGGAAATAGGTAAAAATAAAGTTTAGTCGAATTAACATGACTGTTATAAACTTAAGTTTTATTTATTATATATCCTTATAGCGTATAGATTATTTAACGAATAATTGAAGTTTATATTTACATCTTTGTGTAAACACGCCGTGCCATAACGAAAATGTCAGCTATTTATCAGGGGACAAAAATAAGTGGACACTCGGTTGTAATGTTATTGCGAGGTAAGAAATGTATACGGACACTAGGCACAGGTCACGCTTACATGCAGCGATCTCCATCAATCTTATTAGTACCAATTCAGGTATCGTACAAGTAAGAACATTTATACAATAATTGCGGAATGCCAGAAACGAAAGAAATTTCATATCAAATTCGCCATTTAATTGAATCGGACTGCTGTAAGAAATTAAGTTACTATCTAAAAGTGCAGTAGAAAAAATTTATAAAAAGTATGTAGTGCACAGGACCGTGAAAAATTTAAGAGGTCGTGGACGCAAACGCTGTGCCACCATACAAGAAGACCGTCGGATTTTTCGTACAAGTCGATAAGATCCAACGATCGCAGCGAGAAGTATCGCAGAAATAGCGGAATTAAATGTTTCAACAAAAACAATAAAACGAAGACTGCACGAAGCTGGTTTAAAATGCGGCAAGGCTAGACGCAAGCCACATATTAATTAAAGAAATATGAGAAAACGTTTAGCGTTTGCAAAAAAATATGTGAATATGCCACTGGTATTCTGGAAAAATATCATTTGGAGCGACGAAAGTAAATTTGAGTTGCGGCAATTAAAAAAGAAGCACAAAGTCTGGAGAAAAAAACATGAAGCGTATAAAAGACCATTTATTACACCCACAGTTAACTTTGGCGGTGGATCGTTAATGGTGTGGGGGTGGTTCCCGCAAAACGGAATTGGTACGTTAGTACAAATTGACGGCATTACGAATGCAGATAAGTATATCGATATACTAAATGAAAATTTAGAAGAAGCAGTGGTAAAAATGGGTTGCGACGACGAATTTGTCTTTCAACGAGACAATGACCCTAAGCGCGCTGCTAAGAAAACTAAAAAATTTTTTATAGATTCCAATATTAAATTGCTCGAATGGCCGGCCCAGAGCCCTGATTTGAATCCTATTGAGAACTTATGGAGTTTACCGGACGCAAAAGTTCCGTTGGACCAGCGAAATAATAAAGTCGATTTTTTCAAAAGGTTACAGTCCGAATATGAAAAAATTAGTAACGATTATATTGAAAAGTTGATACAAAGTATTCGTCGACGTCTGGAAGCTGTAATACGTACAAAAGGCGGCAATACCAAGTACTAATTTTATTATGTGTTTCATTTATTACGCATTTCATCGAGTGTCCACTCATTTTTGTCTCCTGATAAATAGTTGACGTTTTCGTTATGGCACGGCGTGTTTATACAAAGATGTAAATATGAATTTCAATTGTTCGTTAAATAATCTATACGCTATAAGAATATATAGTAAATAAAACTTAAGTTTATAACAGTCATGTTAATTCGACTAAACTTCATTTTTACCTATTTCCACTAACTGTCCACTTATTCTTGTCCCTGACTGTATGTTCACAGTTTCAGCTATATAGCATTTTTGGTTTGTTTGCGAGAAGCATAAAGGTTAGAAGCGTTTTGCGTGTTCGGCGAAGTTTGTTCCGAAACTGCTTAATTTTGACCAGAAGAAACGTCGCACGAGCATCGCTCAGGAGCTGTTGAACGACGTTAATGATGATCCTGATTTGCTCAAAAGGGTCATAACTGGTGACGAATCATGGGTATATGGTTATGACGTCGAAACCAAAGTCCAATCGCCCCAATGGAAGTCCCCGGAAGAGCCAAGACCCAAAAAAGCACGCCAGGACCGATCAAATGTCAAGGTTTTGTTCACTGTTTTCTTCGATTATCATGGCGTGGGTGCATCAGGAGTTCTTACCACAAGATCGTACGGTTAATAAGGAGTATTACCTTGAAGTTATGCGCCGTTTGCGCGAAGCAATACGAAAAAAACGCCCGGAATTTTGAAAATAATTCATGGATTTTGCGTCACGATAATACACCGGCTCGCGCATCGTTGCTTGCGAGTAATTTTTTGGCCAGAAACAACACCACAATGATGCCTCAGCCACCATATTCACCGGATTTGGCCCCCTGCGACTTTTTTTTGTTCCGAAAAATGAAGAGATCCATGAAAGAACGGGGATCTGCAACGATCGAGGAGATAAAGACTGCATCGCTGCAAGAGGTCAAAGCTATACCAAAAAGTGCTTATCAGAAGAGCTTCGAGGATTGAAAAAAGCGCTGGCGCAAGTGTATTATATCTGAGGGGGATTACTTTGAAGCGGACAACATAAACATCGATGAATAAATAAATATTTTTTGATAAAAATAAAAAGTCACCTTACTTTTTGATCACTCCTCGTAAGTTGATTATTTTACATCACTTCATAAAAATGTGTTCATCCAATTTTTAGCCATTTTTAGCCATTTTTATTATAATATTCGAGTCGAGTCGGAGATTAAGTTAACGATTGCCATATGCAGGCAAATGAGTATGATGTACTTTTAATAATGATAATGTATGTTTTACTAACGTATTTGTTTATTCATTTACATCTCCTAAATAAAAACAAAATAATTCGATTTTATATTAACCCTCAGCAGTCGAGGGTAAACCACTAAAAATTGCTGTACCATTATTTATAATATTGTTTACATTATTAAATATGTTTGTATCTAATCAATAGACTGCGGATCTTTATGCAAAATAAAAATTTTCTTCGTCAATTACAAGATGCAAAGGCCATACATAAATTTCTTCACATCTTTAACAATTTCAATATAACTTGAAAATTACATATGAGCCTTATTAAATCGTCTTAATGTTTTTCTGTTTTAATTTACACCCACATATTTTTGTCATAAATGCATAAAATCTGCAGCAAGTGCGAAAAATGCAACATCTAATCAATTACTACACATTCGAGTACTGTACGAGGTGGTATTATATCAATTTTATATCCACAAAATGAAAAAATTATATACAATGGAATTATTCTAGGTAGGAAGAAATTTTAATTTTCAAGTTAAAACAGCTTCGACTGCAAAAGAAATAAACAAATACGTTAATAAAAGATATATTATCATTGTTGAAGGTATATCATATTTATTTGCCTTCGCAAATGTGAATTGCTTGATGCAAAAAGTATAAATGCCAAAGCAAAAATAGTTCGATTCTTTTTTGTCCTCTACACCAGAACCCCCTTAATTAAAAGTATAATATAATAAATCTCATCCAATTTACAAGCTTAACGAAACGATATCAAATTGGTAGCCAATGAAATAGAAATATTCGAACGATTACAGCGTTGCTGATTACCTAACCTTCGATGAAGCAATCTAAAATACAATTTTAAAAAAATGTATTCCAAACATGGAAAAGTGACAATTCGTTCACAGCTAAGTAAGTTAATCTTTTGGATCGACGGAAATGATTCTCACGATCTGTATCGTCGAATTAAGACACTTTCGATTATATGAAATCGATTTAGAGATTATGCACAACAAATTGGTTTTAATCAAGTTTGTTGTAAACGTGAAAAAACTTCACAGGTAATTTAACTTTTTTGATCGATGGGAGAGTTTCTCACGATGTCTACCGCCTAATTAAGACACCTTCGACTATGTAAGGTCGTTTTGAATTATGTGTCAAATTGGTTTTCGTCTATTTGTTTCCTACAATTAAAAAAAAACAACTTTCTATACAATAAATTATATAACAAAGAAGTTTCTGTGAATCTTGGCGCGATTGAAATGGCGCCAACATGGTTTTGTATCATTTCAATCGCTTTAAAATCGCTTCGCTGAAAGTTTACTATACCCTACGACATAATTAAATTTCACTTTCAATTTCACAATTTTCACACTTCAATAATTGTTTAAATATATTCATACATTTATAACAGAATATTAAACTGGGAGTACTTTTTTGCTATAAATGTTTTCACAGGTTTGCATTTCGTCTATTCAGTTATTTCTTTCAAAAAACTCAGTTTTTCAATCATTGACACCTTCAATGAACAATATTATTCTACTCTTTGACTTAAGGATTGCGTCTCCTGGACAGACGACACTCGCGCACGACAGTACACTTACACACCGCTTGACCACGTATACGTACGCGAGGATTGCAAGGATCCGGGATTCCACTTCTGATTTCTCAATAATACAAAGGCGGAGTTTCTTAGTAGTCGAAATCGCTAGATGAAAGATCAATAGGGAGCATTTTGCCTCAAAAGTCCTAGTTTTACGTTTACGGCGCGTAATTCTCATTATTCGACAGCATGTCGCGGAGCCGCGAGAAGCAATGGACAGGCGACTGTGCTGCCGCCTATCGTGGCTGTCGATATGCTGCCGAATAATGGGAATTACGCGTTGTAAACGTAAAAATAGGACTTTTGAGGCAAATAGCCCCCTAGATTGATCTTTCATCTAGCGATTTTGGCGACTAAGAAACCCCGTCTTTGCATTATGGAGAAATCAGGAGTGGAATCCCAAATCCTTGCAATCCTCGCGTACGTATACGTGGTCTAGCGGTGTGCGAGTGTACTTTGGTGACTGTACAGTCACGCGCGATTGTCGTTAATCTAGGAGACGCAGTCCTTAACCTTCGCAAGGTAATGTGGGGTCCCAGGGACCCCAGCTTCAGATTTCTACAAAGAATTTTTATATGAATAAAATTAAATCTTAAATACAATTCAAAATTATGATATCGGCGCACGAGTAGAACGGTTGTCACATGTTAGTTTGTGTTTTGCCGGCATTGTGCCAGCACATGTTTATATCATCATCGTTGAGTTTTTCTTTTCACTTAGCAAGTATGTTTTGTTGCTAATTTCTTTTGGTGTTTAATTTGTTTCACATAATTTACAGTGTTTTTTTATTTTAATAATGGTCTAAATATGAGACCGAAACGTTGGAAACTGTTATAGTTTTATTTCCAAAATTGTATAAGTGTGTAATAATTGATCGACTCGTGCGCCGATATCATAATTTTGAATTGTATTTACAATTTTTTTCGATCGAAATCTGGTAAACATTTAAAATTAAATCTGTTTGTTGACTTTTTATCTCAGATTTATTAATAACGAGGCTATTTATGAAATTCATTTTTCGGGGTCTAAGAGACCCCACATTACTATTTATGTGTTGTTGGACCTTACCTTGCGAGGGTTAAGTTTGCATGTAGAATCGTTACACGACCGGTTGTACTACGATTGTTAGGACACTCTGTATGCACGTGAAAGTATTTTTCTTCGCGCTCAATTTGCACGACTCATCGCGCGTTTCAATAAATAATAGTTGACTGCGGAATGGATCGCTTTGTCCACGTGCAGAATCTCTCTCTCTCTCTCCACCAATGTATTAACCATTACGATGACGCCGGTCTTAATGAGATTCGCGTTCCTTTTTTCCTCCCTCCGAAACCATCCATCTCGCTTACCTTGAGGGCGCAGAAGATGCACGACTCTCGCATGCAGGCGTGTCCTGAAAGCTCCCTGAAGCTCCGCCGGAAGATGTCGAGATGCCATAACACCTACAACGTGAGAAAAATACACTGTAAGACGCGTGTTCACCTGCTGGAAATTTATACCGTTAATAATGGATTAGCAAGAAAGTCATTTCGGTATTTTAAGGGTGAAATAAAAACTCAGTTTTCCTCGTTCGATGTTCTTGTCTTCAGAATTCCGTGCTCATAAAACTTCTGGTCCTCATCGGCAAAAAAACTGATCGAAGTGCGATTTAAGGGCCTCATTATTAGTGAAAGTTCATTGCTTGAATAAAAAAATTGGGTTTTGTTTCACCTCAAAATACCGAAATTACTTTCTTGCCAACCCAATAACATTGAAACTAATTTACGTATATTTGAATTTATCACGTGTTCCAAAATTCTATAATTTTATATTGAATTTTTAATGATGCGCATTGTTTTTCTGAATGTAAAAGTATTCAATATTCCATAATATACCTACAGAAAAGTAAAGGAACATCGGGGAAAAAATCGATTTTTTATTTTATCAACTATGATGCATTAAAAAATTTGGAAAAATTGAGAACATTGCTTTTTCGGCAATAGCTCTCTACCGAATTCGTATAAAACTGAATGCAACACCTGCAAGAGAGCTGTGCACTTGAAATGCGCTAATATGTTTACAAGTTATTTCACATGTAAATTCTGTAAAAGTGAATCAGACGATTAAGCTGGTTATTATTGACCGAGCAATGTTTTTGTGTGTTTCAAATGATCTAAAGGGGCCCCTACACGATCAATAATATTGTCAATGTAGGTTGACAATAATATTGAAGCTAACAATATGACAATGCATTGAACCCCAGCTAAACGGTCAATATGCCCTTTCAATGCGCCTCGTCAACATTATTGATAAGCATATTAACAATATTATTGATCGTCTAGAGGTCCCTTGAGAAACAATACTCAATAAACATTGAATATAAGCTGTTTCGACTTCATGTCAACGCGTATTTTACAGATTTTTGGGGGTGTTCCTACTTATACACGTATGCACGTCAAAATTGTTTTTGCCGAAAACATTGTCTTCAGAAAATTGGCTATAACTTTTTATCCCTTAACGCTATCATTATACTTTCTCCAGCGAAAATGTAGCTGACAAGTGTACCGTTCCAACGGTATATATATATATTTTTGCGTAATTCTCATTCTATGAAGTTTTATAACTGAAAAACAAAACGTGTCCCAACCTTTACGGGACTCCCTTAATTATTGATTTGCAGCGTCTCGAATTCCGAGATTTTTGCTTCGTTACTATATAGACAGCCGATCTTTATGCAAAATTAAAAGTGTCTACCTGAATTGCAACAAACTGGAGTGAAATAGAGAATTATTGTAATTCTGAATATGTTTAATAAATTGAAAATAATATATGAGTATGCTTAGTTCTTCTAGTGTTTTTACCGTTTTAAGTTACACTTACTCATTTTTGTCATAAATGTGACAATTGTCATTAGTGACATCGTTACTAAAGCATGTTAATTGCTAATAAATCTACGTTCCTCCCGTCGATGTAAAAACAAAGAAGTTACGGGCGTAGGTGTGCACGCAATATGAGGAAGTATGTAAATGCGACAGGATCCTCGTTCTAGCGATAGTAGTCCACAGTATTGCGAGCACATTATTATTCCGAGGGAAAGTAAATCACAATTTCCGCGGCCATGTCCTGTCCCATAGCGGAACATTATTTTCGCCTTTCCGGTGTCACGGCCTAACTATATCCGGCGTTCTTCCGAATCGCCAGCACACGCTTCGGAAACATAAATAAAATAACCTGTTGAAGCTTTTGAATCATTTGCGACATTCGTTCAAAGGATAATTTATTCACGCAAGAAATCGAAATAACGAATATCCTCTTGTCTCGTTTCGCAGCAAATACGCTTCGCGCAATTAAGTTAATTGCTGTATCTGAAATTGTAATAAAGTCGACTTATCTCGAGTGCTCTGATTGCATTAGACCTAATAGATTCATACGTGTTTTTCGTCACGAAGGAAAAGATAGTAGACCGTAACAGAGCGAGCCGTTTTCACAAGTCACCTCGCTAAGTTGGATTGAAATTTATTGACGCTTTTTAAAGTAATTTATTTGATTTAAATCCGTCAAAACGAGGTCGGCTGTCTGCGAGAAATTCACACTATAAATTTAGATCACACTCTTTCTCGCCGTCACGAAATGATTCGTGTTGTTATAAATAGGTCGATCCAATCTACAATATTTATATCTGCAATTCGAAACAATATCACTCCTTGTTTACTATAATGTTTTTAAATCAAACTCTCACCGAAGCGATTCTGTCGTATTTTAAAGAAAACATTTGAATCAATTTATGAAAATATAATAACATTCAATGGTATAATTTCCATTATTTGTAACATCTTGTTGCCATCTTTCGCTAGCAACATGCGTTTTTGATTTACAAGCAAAATTAAATAAAATACGACAGAACTTTCTCTCCAACCTAATAGTATAATGTTAATACATAGCTGAGAAGTTTTGATATAATTTTGAATGTACATACAAAAATGAAAGCATCAATTGCACTAGCAAAGCACGATGAACTAATCTTTGAAACAATTTTTAGATTCATTCTGTACGCAAAGAAAAAGCAAAAACATTGATTTTGTGAAAATTAAAAACCAGAATCTTTCTTCTCTGGATCAGGTTTTACGTTCGCGTGTGTTTTATTATTCGCAAATCAGGGGCGTCGGACAGGTAAGATCGGGGCCGGGATGGTTGCACGTGCAGGAAAGCGTTTCCATTGTAAGGGCACGTTTTGAAAGACTGGTGGGATCCAACAAGTGAACAGAGCCCTTCGAGCACAAGCGTATCAATATGGCAGCCGGGTCAGGCAGCTCCACACTCCACAATACTACTCGAGAGACAAGTGCACGCCTCGGTTATTACGGGCACTTCCTCTCGACGCATAAAACGCACAGTGCATTCGTGTTTTCGACTGTGAAAGCAGGTACACGGAACATCGAAACACTCGTTTGCATATAAATCTTGTTTTTAAAAGATGATTTATCTCCTCGCAGTTTCGAATTACGTTACAAGGACGGATAAACAAACTAATCCATTTTCAAGCTAAAACGAACCACAGGTTGTTTGATCCAGTGATATGTACATTTAATTAAATAAAAAACTTAAAGACATAAAATTCTATTCTTCCGTTACCAACGTTGCACTTCGAATTATTTTTCAATTTTGTTGCCAACGACGCCCTACTATTTTTAGTGTTTCATTTGAAATTTACTTTTCAAAGGATAGCTCCCTGACTGATAGTTATTTTAAACAATTTTGTTTACTAATTATATTAAATATAGCTCTCAAACTTTGTTGTAATTTATATTTGTTTTTCACTAAAAAATAAGACAGTTAAATAAATCAAGGAAGAACCAAATACATATACAAACACGTTTGCGTACATATAAAAAAACATGTATGCGTACAATATATATTTAATACTATTTTTCACTTTTTTATTTTATGAAGTGATTAAGGAGAAAGAATTATTGATTATTATTAGACTGTAGGGGCAACATAGATAATTTGTAGAATCATTAGGATATGTAATGGTACTTGCAAGTCAATTATTTTAAGTATAATTACATGCGGCGCCACTCGTATTTGCTGTGCATCTTGAAACAAGCTTTACATTACCAAATTTGTATTTAATTACTCGACGAGGATATACAGTGTGTGTAAAAAGTATTCGTACACCCTTTAAAACAGAATAATTTGTTTATAATTGTACCAAACGACCTGATTTTTTATAATCAATTGGAAGCATTTGTTTACGAAATGATGTGCAAAAAAGATTTTCCAAAAATTATAATTTACAAGGTTACAGTCATGTGCATGCTGCGAATAATCTCATGTGGGGTTTTATAGCTTAATAAAAAAAGGGTTACATGCAAAAATGGAAAAAGCATTTTTTTAAACTTTTTTATTTGGGCTCTCGATGAAAATTTAAAATATATGTCTTGTAGATCTATACTAGTTATACGCATACTGAAAATTTCATCCAAATCGGTTGACGCAGGAAAAAATGACACGCTTCGACAGATGTACGATTGTCTGGATTTTAAGCAGAAATTGATCAAAAGTTGTGTAAAACTACGATTTTCACCATTTTTAACCGCTTGTAACTCGTGTGTATGTTAATCGATTTTCATGACATTTTCAGCATACGTGTAAATACTATAGATATACAAAACATATATTTTAAATTTTATTTAAGGGCTCAAATAAAAGTTTTAAAAAATGCCTTCTTTACTTCTGCATGTAACCTTGTAAATTATAATTTTTGGAAAATCTTTTTTAAATATTTCGTAAACCAATGCTTCTAATTGATTATAAAAAATCAGGTCGGTTGGTACAATTATAAATAAGTTATTCTGTTTTAAAGGGTGTACGAATACTTTTTACACTCACTGTAGGTCAATGGTATGCAAGCGTAACGTGTTTAACTAAAACCCTTCTTGTTCGCAAATATTGCCGTCCATTTTTGCAATTTAAGTTTCCACTAAATTATAGAATTATCAAGAGCGACAGTTAAAAATTGATGAATTAATTTCAATAAACTTTGTCGTTTCCGACATTGATATTAGAAAACGACTCGATGATTAATTTATTTCAAAAGATTTATTTCTGTAATTATACTGGCAAGAAAAGAAAATGTATGAATGAATAACAATGCTTTTTGGAACGAGAGACAACATTAATTACGCGTTGTTTCGATTACACGCCACTGGCAAAAAGAAATTCAGGAGGAAGTCTGAGAGAAACACTGTTCGTACACACTTCTTAATTCCAGGACGCTCTAAATACCTAATTATCGTTGCATGACTGCAAGGCATTCGTCTAGATCTCCTCAACGGAATAGATTAAGAATTTCATGTATTCATTAACCAACAGTTTCACACGCATTAGCTCAGCAAAAATTCATTTTAAAGTCGTTTAAAACCGATTTTTTATAGAAGCTAACAAACAAATAATTCGAAACGTTCTTTGCGATGATATTTTTTAATATATTTCTTAACAAAAATTTTCCGGTTAAAAAGTGAAATTTTTTTTTGTGAATTAAAGAGAACAAGGATTTCGTAGATCAAACTCGAGCAAGAGGAGGAAGTCAAAATAAAAGTAAAGTATTAATTAAATATAAAATGTTAAAAATTAAATATGAAAATAAAAATAAAGTATTTATGAAAAGGAAAGCCCAATCTTAGATACAAATTGACATTTAAGAGACTAATTTTAAAAATTAATGAACTGTTTCGAATGATTTCACCAACAGAAAAAAACATTACAACCACTTTTTTTTCGTTCCAGATCGCCTAAACTTTATCTATTACGCAAGGTAATAAAAGAAAAGCAAAGAGTCTGTTATTAACTTGTGCCTATTCTTTACACGCGATCAGATTTTTCCAGAGAAACAGAGAGAACCCATAAACCCACGGATTTCATCACAGACGCGCTAGGTTTCCCACCGCGATCATGCTAATTTGCATGCGTAACCAACAGTTTTATGCGATCTCCAGGCACACACGATCGATTCATTATACCGTATCGACCGCGAACCCGTTCGCGCAGCGACCGTCGCAAGTCGCAACCGCAAAACGTGTGTTCCCGTTGTTTATAGCTCTAAGCAAACTCCCTTTCCGCAAATTTTAATAGACCTAATAACACTCCAATTTCGAAACACTGCTGTGAACACAAACTTTTAGCTTGTAAAATTGCAATTTTGTTGTGAAATAAACTTCTTGCTTGTAAACATTGCAATTTTTCCACTGGCTCAGCTATAACATCAGTCGATTGTGTCTAAAATAGAACTTCGTCATGAACCTAAAAATTTTGCTTGGAATATTCCAGGTTTTTCCTAGAATTTCTATTTTGCATAAAGATTCACGGTCTAATGCCGAATGTTAATGAAAATAAATATTTCTACCCGAATTGCAACAACTCAATATGTATATGTATTCTCAATATGTTTAATAGGTTGAAAATAACAAAGTCAAAACTACAACAGTATTTTTAAATTCTTGTAATATTTTCATTGTTTTAAATTGCAGCTGTTCATGTTTGTCATAAGTGCATAAAGTCCGCTGTCTGGCAATAAAACATGATACGTAGATACTAACAAATAATGAGACGGTATTGGAAGACGTTTTCTTGGAAGAGTCGCAACTCCCTAGACGAGTTTAGCGAATTTGTATATAGCACATGGAAATTCTGTCGTCAGAATATAAATTAGAGAGAACGCAAAGTGCTCTTTTTTTTTACATCGTCATAGTAGGCAAACGCTACCATTCCGCAAGATCCCTGTGGAAACCAGTTCATTCACAATCACCTCGCCGGAAGGCGACGGAAAAAAGAGAGGAAAATGGATCACGACTCGACGCATTCCAGTTGCGCATTTTTCGCAACTTAATGAACCGCGCTGCTCACCGCTGTCATTATCGATGTGGCGCGCGAATGCCGCGCTTTCCTTTCGATTCGATTCGATCGCGAACGAAACCTTTTTTGCGAACGCCCGCGAAGGAGACCCGAGAGACCTGCGCAGACTCCCGAACTCCATTTCGCGCGTCCATGTCACGTGACCGGGCTCCATTCGCGAGAAGAAAGATCGCAACTTACAAACACAAATAACCGAGTAACTGGTTCTTTAGGTATAATTTCTTTAACAATTTTACATGGTCTTCGAAAAATACTGTAAACTCAGCAGCACGAAAAACTGTTTTAAAAACCCTGTATATGTATGTACCTTATGTTATTTTTGGAATAATTTCTTGTACATTTACTGCCACATAAAATACAGAGGTGCAGCTTAAAACTGTGGAAACGATCAAATAATTTAAAAATACCAATTTATTATTTTTGAGCTTGTTGAAATTAATGAAGTAACAATGAAATGCCTGTTTGGCTTCAATCTCTTGCAATCGACGCAGACAATTTTTATATTGCATAAAGATCCGCAGTCTAATCGTTAGACTGCGGATTTTATCAATTTATGACAAAAATGGGTATGCACGATTTAAAACAGTGGACCTATGAAAAAGATTTAAGGCCATCGGAGTATACGTATCCCGTTAATAAGATAATTAAAAGAAGAAAGAAATTTTTATTTGGCTCGTGTCTTGCGATCAATGCAAACATTTTTTATCTTGCATAAAGATCCGTAGTCTACCAGTCATAATACCACTTTGAAGGTCTATCATGTGGACACTATTACTTGAAGACCGAAGATAAAAAATTACTTTTTTGTTTACCATCGCGAGGGTTGAAAAGAATATCGGTAAACAGTTATTATTAGACTGAAATAATTTATTTCATAAGTTATTATTTTTCATGAAATAAAAATTGTCGGCGTCAACAACAACAAAAAACAGTAACCATATAGACCCTCCCTTGTTTTCTCGAATAATCTTAATAAGTTGAGGACAATATATATTGGCATTCTTAAATTTTTTGAATGTTTTTACTGTTTCAAGTTGCACGAAGTCGTCCTTCCCCAAATCAGATGATAAAAGAGACTAACGTCATCGAGTGTATAAAACATTATGAATGAACAACATTACCATAGAAAGTTGCTCTAGAAGTGTAACAAGTAACTCGACAACGATAAAATCGTTTCCCTCCACCACGGAAAACCTCTGCGTTGCAAAAGGAAGAGTTTATTGCTGTTTCTCACGAGATACTTCGACCAGAGAAATTGTAAAGTTACAGATGCATCTAAAATCTGATAGATGCTGTACAAGTATAATGGTGAGAGTCGCTAGAGAATCCTCGACCTCCTAAATGTGAAACAGTTATCGCGAAGATTCCGTTGTTTACCGAAAAACGTTCATGACTATTAAATTCGATTATTTGTCGCTGCGATTTATACGACGATCCTCGAATATCCTCGGTTCGATGCAGCGAGATGCAACGAAAGCTGGAGGAGGGCTTGGCGTCCATGTTTACGGCGTGATTTAAACAAGCAGGGCCGGCCGGGGAATCAACAGGTAGACGCAGCGGATCGAGAGAGATGCAGGTAACGGTATACAGGTGTTGCTCGAGAAATCACGGGAAAAGTTCGAGTGTTTTACGATGTGACAAAAGAGATCAACGGTATTGTCAAACCTTGGCGATCTGGAAGAGGGCCTGCCTCTTGGGTCTCTGTTCCTGCTTCATCGTTCTTCCCCGGTTCACCAACTCGGGCATGGAGGATCGTCGATCGGGAGCGCACAGTTTACGATTATCCAGAAATCAGGTCTGCGGAGGATCATCCACGATCGTTCCTCAATGAAATGTCGGTAGCACTGTACATGATCCACCGGGTGTTGACAAACACAAGACACAAGACTACGCGAAGTTAGCGCGGAAAGCAGTATAGTGGGTACTCTCTTAGTCAGGCGTCGGTGCAACAATGCCCGGATAGGGCTGGGACCGCTCCGCACCGACCGCAGCGCCCGTGGGACTCCTGCGGACAGGTTCGGAAACACCCGAGCCCCAGCAAACCGTCTATGAGCCGGCCCCGGCGCTATAGTGTGCGATAGTACACCAGTAGTAATCTATAGCGCCGAGTGTACGCCAGCCTCCGGTCTCAGGGACGCAGAGGCGTCTTCGGGCTCGTTTCAGACGCTTTGTTCAGCATAGAAATTGCTTAGAATGCTTTTAGAAGTATATTTTAGTTGTGGAATTATTCTGACATTTTGTTCTTAAAAACGAGATTTTATTTTGCAGCTTGTGCAACTCTCCGGCGATAACACGAATCGTTCATATTCGGAGCGAAATTTTACTCTTAAGTGTTGTTGTTATTGATATTCTGCTTTCTCAATGTTTTATAGTACGGGGACATTTCTCTAAATGTTCTATGTGATATGGGAGTTTCCAACATCACTCTATGCTAAATAGGCAATAACGAGCTACGGTCGTTGGGAATTATTAAGGAACGATGCGTTTAGTAATAACCAACTATTTGGGCAACGAAACTGCACGTTCCTATGCTAACCAGCGCTCTATAAAACTAAGAAAAATGAGAATTTATGCACACGCACAACTGTCTAAATAAATTGTAGTGGAAGATGTTAAATATTTTACAGGAAAACATTTACTCTTAATTGCACCCTCAGGAACAACGCCATGGCGCTGTTATTCCCGTGAAAGATATATGGCCGTACAGTTACATAATTAAATTATTCTACTTTCCATAAAATGTAGCTTTCAAAATCGGCGTCAAAGGTATCTGAAAAACTCTTAAATCAACTTGAATAAAATTCCACTGTAACTGTGTCGTTTACGTTCGGAAACATTTTCTTTCACTGTTTTCGGTTTTCAAAAAATCTCAGATAATTCTGGGACACTTATTCCAGTCTCTACTCCACTGTTATACTGATATCAATAAAAAATACGAATTTTACAGATTAAATTCAGAAAGCGAGGTCCCCCCTCTTTGAAAGATTTCGAAAGTGACATTTTGGGTTCGTTCTACTCAGTGTTGTGCAATATTTACATAAATAATTATTTAAATAAAAATTTAAATAACAAGTTATTTGTTATTTGGATATTCAAAAAAAAGCAAAAATAATGATTTATTATTTGAGCAAGTATAAATGAATGATTTAAAATAATAAAGTTAATTGTTATTTACAAATGTAATTTAAATTATTTGTATTGACAAATAATAAATTATATTGTATTTTTATTTAACGATAACTCTATTCGCGGCAAGGCCCTCCGGACGGGCTCAACCACTGGCGCTATACCTGAAAAGGTTGCTACAGCAGACAAAAAACACGCACGGATTAGCACAAAAAATAGTGGTATTTATGTAAATATTATACATACGGGTAATGACCATATTAATTTCGCCACGTGTTCATTATATATACAAAATACAAGAAACAAGAGAAGACCAAAAACTATTTATTTGATTTCCACCTCAATCCAAATAATAAATAATCTTTTATCTTCAAATAAGAAATAATAAATAGATCGCTATTGGAATTCTTCAAATTACTTTTATTTAAATAAAAAGTTTAGTTATTATTTGCAATTAAAATCACACGTTTATTTATTATTTAAATTAAAATTTGCCCAACACTGGTTCTACTTGATCGACAATGTTTACATCGACACTATTTCCGTAATATAATATTTTCATCGACACTCCGTTCTCACCGACAGATACGTATTCACGAATACTAGGCTGAATCATAAGTTCCTAGCACTTTTTCCATTTTCCTCGAAGTTTTGTTTCCAATAATGCCGCAAAAGCACGCGAATTGAATATACATACGTAATTTTGTACACGTAGAATGGACCCGAAATTTTTCAAAAACGAAAAGTCAGAATACCCCGTTAATTTATTCGATCGTGTAAAAAACGAAACGAAAGGGAAGAGAGGCTGGCGGAGGGGAGGTGGCTTTGCAAAAACGCGGCCGGGGTCAGAGTGCGTCCCTGGTGTTTATCGCAGTGTTCACGAGCCGCCATTTTTACTACGAGGGCCCAGCGTGGGTGAGAGGCCCCTCGGTCAGTTGTAGCGGAGAAAGGGGTCGATGGGAAGGGAGGGGAGGAAAAGGGTCCGAAGTGGGGGCAGTCGGGTTTTAGGGGGAGCGGAAAGGGGAAGTTGCCGAACGGGGCCACGGAAGGAGAGACCGTACGGAGGGAGAGCGAATAGACGCGAGTGAACGTACAACGTGACGGAAACGGGGGAGGGGGTGGAGGGCGAAGACGGAAAGAGGGGGAGGGCAATCATGAGGCTAACAACGTTTTACGTTACGATGCTAGAAGATTGTTACGCAATTTGATTTGGGAAAGAATGAACCAGTAATTTGGGAACTCTCTTTCTCTTTTCTTCTCCCCTCGAACAACTTCGATACCTATCTCCCTCGAAACATCTACTTTGTAGCTTCTTCCGCTAATTTATGCGAGGGGAGGACGGTTTCTTTGTCAGCGTGCGAACTAATTGTTGTATTTTAACAGCTAAGGGAAGTCGGCGTCGATGTTTTTGTTACCGCGGCGGACGGATGTTTTGCGATTGTGGGATTTGCTTCGACGATGAACGAACCGTGCACCGAAACGTTCCGATTGAACTTATTTAAACGTCACGTGACTTTTATTTATTTATTTATTGATGCCGTAAACCATGTTTGGTTTACATAGCATACGTTAGCATAACACTTTACACATAATAACGAACTTTATATATTACAATATAAAGTGAAATTAATATAAACGGTTTGATATGTACAATTAATAATTTCTTAATTTTATTTTTTAAATATTATAGAATAAAATTTTAAACTTTTAGACTCTTTAAAGTTCAAAATTAAACGATATAAACATTTGCTTTTTTTATAAACTTTCGTTACTCTAATTGAGGATTTTCATTAAGCCCTTGTACTATGACTTATTTTATGGTTT
>CM052195.1:423491-445977 GCA_028455805.1 Lasioglossum figueresi
AAATTTGACAGTTCAATGAGAATGTATTCTTATAATATAATATATATTCTTGTAATTACAGAATTTGGAGAAACATTCTTCATAAAAGGTAAAGGTAAGATCGTTTTTCTTATATCTCGATCACACCAAAGGACACATGAAAGGTTCACATGATTGTACATTCTTTATATTGCTTTAAATTGCATCGGGAAAAGTTTTATTATTATTCAGATGCCTACTTCGATACAATAAAAATATACAAAGAAACTTCTGTTGACTTTTTAATAAAAAACAATTGGGCTCTCAGCATTACTGCGGCACAAAAATAACTAGTCTCTAATATTGCGGTGTGAACTGCAACTACGATAAGAAACGAGGTTCACTTCAACCTAACGTTCTACCTAACGTTTTAGATTAGGTGCCTATTCGATGCACGTAAGTAGGTAAGATACGATTCTAGAGAAAGAATGTTATAGATAAAATTAGAAGGTATGGTAAAAATTAAATCGAAAAGTAATGAAGAAAACAGTAACGAAAATAAAAAACAAAGTAAAGTGAAATGCACGAAAAGATATGCGAGATATGCTTACACATATTATTATTTCATGATTCGGAATAATATTAAAATGAAGTACGATCGATGCATGATACCACAGTAATTGGTACAGCTACCCTACACATTTTTGTGTAGCGGGGTAGAAAGCTTTCAGTTTTAAGATCACGATTTGTCGCGGATCGTCTTCGAGTGCACGAGGTGAATCTATTGTGCTTGTAGCATGCGCTGTACGGGCTGGTGTGTGGAAGAGCTAATCTTTTCCACGGAAAAACGACGTGGGCGGCACATGCAACAGCGACAGCCTTTGTTTGAGATGCTCGAACATTTTGAAGCCGTGGATGATGAACGGACCGTAATGTCAAGTGAGAAAGCCATCGAGGCTCGCGTGCTTACGATATTTACGCGCAAGCCATTATCCTACTTATCGACACTCCTCCAGATTCTTCGCCGATACATGCTCGTTAAGTGCTGAAGATCGAGGTGTGTTCGCGAACAGCATTCGAATATTTCGTTATCAACTGATTACAGAACTTTTAAACGCAATACTAGCCACAGAACAATTGATGGTTTCATATTATTCTTATTTACAGCTGAATTTGCTAAGCGAAGAAAGAATATTAAATTTTAAATTAAAAATTTGCTAAGCGAAGAAAGAATATTAAATTTGAAATTAAGAATTTGCTAAGCGAAGACTGAATATTAAACTTAAAATTAAGAATTTGCTAAGCGGAGAAAGAATATTAAATTTAAAATTAAGAATTTGCCAAGCGAAGAAAGAATATTATACTTAGAACTCAATTACTGTAAGCACAATTCTGTGGTTGTAAGGAAAAACACCGCATGTCACAATTTCAAAAAATTCGAGTTTACGCATTAATTGAGCATTGGAGTATAGGATTTACGTATTTACCAGAAAAAAAGTCATGAAAACAAATTCGAAAGGCTCAGAAAACAATGCAATTTGTCCAATGTCCTATGTCAAAGCATTAGTGATCAAAACTTTAAACGGCAATATCTCGAAAGTGAAAGTATGCGATATGCGGCGTTCTTCCCGATAACCACAGAATTTTCTCGTAGCAATTTTATTTTTCTACCTAAGATTATTTGTATGTTATTCGTTAACACTAAACCTACCATCACCGGTTAAAATGACCGGTTTCAGCTTTTTTATTTTACGATTATTGATATACGGTGAAGTGGGATAAGTGCAGACTGGTTTTCGTAAAGTTGGATTTTAAACTTATGTATTTTCAGTCTGGTATGTAAATACTTAACGCTGTCGGTATCAAACGCTTTGCACAGTGAACCGATGAATTAATATTACGTAGGATTCGAATTTTATGGACTAAATTAAGTTAAATTCAGTTTTTTCATGCTCTGGCTTTCCGAACAGAAATCCGAGAGATGTGTCCAGTTAATTATAAAGCGTAATTATGAAGTGTTTTCACGTAATAATCGAAAGCCGTTAATGTCAGATCACATCATCTGCAATTGTAATCGTAAAAGACACAGCACTCAATCTCCATTCTACACGCCTCGACATGCATTAATGTTTGTACACCTATCGCTGATCGTTTATTCATTAGTTCTCAGCGCACAGCGGCAATATTAAACCACAGACACAATCGGAACATAAAATAACAGTACTCTCTCTGCCATGATTGACGTCGACGCACGATGCACAGGATATTCTAATCTCATTGTTGTTTTTCCCGTCTCATTAAATTCATTTACCTTCTCTAGAAAATTTAACAATATAATTGAATTGTTTCATATTTCCCTACAAAGAGGAATTAATTAAAAAATACGGCTTTACGTTTAGCGTTTTCGACTACTGAAAACCCCATCTTTGCATTATCGAGAAATGAGATGGCGCATCCCGCACCCTTGCAATCCTGGAATCGAGTCTACTCCCTTAATTCGAGTCGATTCCCCTCATCTGGCGATTCTGCGTGTTGGTAGAAGAGTTATACTAAGCGATGGGCATTCGATACTCTGTCTCGCGAGTTGTCAAACAAATCAATCAGTACAAGATTTCGATTCAATTCGATATTTATTCGAAGTCAGAAATTCTTGAAACTCTTGAAAGGTTTGATCGCAAGACTCGAAATTTTCAAGACTTTCAAGACATTTGAATTTGTCGATGTGATACCTCCTCTTCGACTTGAACAACCTTGAAATTTATTGTCAAGATCACCATTCTGAGCAACATTTCTCTTTAAAGTTCTCGACGGTCGGCTTTAGTTTACGAGATAATTGCCAAAACGTTTAAGTATAAATAAAATTGTTAATGCTTTCGGCGCAAGGGTTCGATCATTTCTTACTCAATTTGCAAAGCCATTTTGCAAATTACTAAAGTAATTCCGACGTTTCGATCTACATTCTGATCATCTTCAAGGGTTACTAGAATTGCGTCTGTGAAAATTATTTTTAACAAATTAAAAAAAATTGAAATTTAAGAATACATAACAGAGAAAGGGAAAAATGCTGATAATAAAACTACTCGCTAGCTTTGTGATGAACATTAATAAATTCGACGTGACACTGTAATACTTGTTGAGTGCATGCCGGTTATCGAAACACCGAGGTAAACAGTAAATTGGCAAGAATTGGCAAGAACGTATAAAATCATAGATCGAATGTTAGGCGGTAAATTTAAAATTACTTTGAAACGCAATAACACTTTTCATACCTCTTGCAATTGCTTATATACCATATCTATGAATTTATGGCAATTCTTTGACATTCATCTGTCCATGACGTAACTACAAACTGCTCAAGTTGTATGTGAGAACAATTGATGTTAATTGAACTAAAGAAAAGTTTCATTTGGAAATTTGCACCGAATGCATTAACAATTTTATTAACAACAAATACTATCGATAGAAAGCTATAATTTAAGTGTAAATGCATGGATTAGATCTAGATTAGATTTGGATTTTAAGACTTTTAATATCTCCAAGAGTTCTAAGCTTCGAATTACGTTGGAAGTGATTCGAATTTTTCGTCATAAACAATGGATCGAAGCGATTTGAAGTGTTTCAGACCCTATCACTGGTTACGGTAACTCCACAAAAACGATGATCCCAATACTTTTCACTCGTGCGTATGCCTACTCTTGAATTTCGAATGAAAAAAAGTGCGGCATTGATGACGCGCTAATCAGGACCTGTGTCAAACCCGTGCCCCGATTTTCGAAAAATGCCATTCAAGAAACCAGATCCTTCAGTTATGCGTTCGTGTTCACCGCAACTCGGCGACGATGCTTGCAGCGTTGCTAAACAGCAGTTCACGGTTTTTTCCCCCCGTCGAAATTAATATTAAATACAAGACGCGTACGTTCCGAGCGGTAATTCAACTGCTTCTCGATATGCACACCCCTTGCAGGGTTTCGCTAGCGCATCTGTCGCCATGCAACACCCTTCGATAAGAGGCAGGTGGCGAGTGCGTGTCCGTCGATTGAAGCTTTATCCCTCTCCCGAAGTTTGCGTTTCACTTTCCTCGAACTTGCAAAATACGGTCGATATTGCGACGATAATTCTGACAGGCGAACATCGCGCGCAATGACTCACGCGAATTTCAAACCAAATATTCAATGTATTAGCTGTTCCAGCTTGTTCTGCACGCGTATGATTATATTAGCCGTTCGCAGGCCAAATCGATAAACTCCACTATTTGAAATATTTTTAATTCAAGTGTCAAAGCACTTGGCCCAGTCGTAACTTTTTTTATTTATAATAAATTTCCCAAATAATACAGATCAACATCGTTAAACGAGAACATTTTTTCTGGTCGCCGAATAATGAATCATTTATTTCAGAAGCCATTCTAATTAACTCCGTACTCTAATGTAAATCGTTGCAATAATTAAATCCGCGTTCAAAAAATTTTCTCGTTTGATGGTGTTAATCCGTATTCTTTGGAAAATTTATTATAAATAAAACAAGTTATGGCTGAACCAAGTGCTTTGTCATTTAAATTTAAAATATTTCAAAAAGCGGAGTTAATCGATTTGGCCTGTGAACAGCTAATATATTTAATAGCGGTAATTAACTTTTTCTGCAATAAAAAATATAATTTGAAGACTGATTTTGAATATAAATGTTTAAATTTTGAATATACACCCACATGAAACACTTGAAAATTACAACTTTTAGCATTTCCTCTGCAATCCCGACAACTTGCAATTTTTGAAAACATTTCATTTCACATCCCGTAATAAACTAATTGCTCTTGCTTTCCAAAAAATTTCAAATCACATGGTCCATCGTTAAAAAAGTTATCGTCTTCTCAAGAGTGTCCGAATATTAGTGGGAGTCACTGTATAGTTATTGGAGAACATGTAGGCATACAATAGATATACATTTTCTCCTGTTTTAGGAAACTACGAACTACAAACTACAAAAAAAGTTGTAATCACTGAATCCGTAAAATAAATCGTAGGGCAAGGGGTTAAATAAATAAATGAATTTTTGAGGTTGCTGGTTTGGCAGTGAAAGCGTTAAAAAATTGAATAGTTAGATCCATTAGAGTCTCGGTTGCCATAAAAATGTTCGAAAGTTTTGATGGCAGCGTCAAAGGAAAAAATTCCCTGTAACCTGTGCGGCTGATCCCTTCGTGTGCAGGTGTTACAGGGGCTTCGTTAGGTCCATTAGCACCGGCGTGCTGGAAAACGGGGCACAGGTCCAGCCCTCAGATACAAAAGAAACAGGTAAGGTCTTTTCGAGTCGAGGGGTCGTAGGAGCTACCTGTCGCTATCGAGATGCACCGTACGTGCTGTGGGGTTCCGAAACGAATCACCCTAACTTTCAGGTGCAGCGGCTGACAAACGTTCCGTCCCGTCCCGGGAGTTTTTCTTTGGATCTGGTCAACTGTGGCTTTGTGGCCGTTTCGATGCCCGGTCTCGCGCGAACAGTATTCACATTCAAAATGATATTTAAGCGGATGCTCGTTCGCTTCGAAACGTCTGACGGCGTGAAACTCGAGAAGCGACACTTGAACGTCGGATTTCTGGTTCTGGTTAACGTTAGACTTTGAAAAGAATCATTCTGTCTTTTTTTTTGGACGACCGAAGACGCCGGGATGGCGGTTCAGTGCATAGGACTCGTGTTCCAAGAAATCTTGGAGTGTTGCACTTTGTAAGTTATATAGGGTGCACCGAGAACACCAACGACCACCAACGGTCATTCTACATTTAGATAAAAACTGTATGTTCATTTTCATTTTGCTCTCATTTGTACGCAACTCGTGTTTTCTCTAAATCTCTACGCGATACGTATTTTATCAGTGAACAATAACATCGTAGACTTCCTAATTTCAGATAATCCTGGGCGTCACAATTTTTTACACCGTTCGCGGGCATAATGGCGGAGGAGTACGGTAGGACAATTAATGACACGGCCATATTTTAATATTTTTCATAATGGTGTAATATGTTCTTCGATGTATACCCCAAACAAA
Organism: Lasioglossum figueresi; assembly: GCA_028455805.1. Classification (NCBI taxonomy): domain Eukaryota; kingdom Metazoa; phylum Arthropoda; class Insecta; order Hymenoptera; family Halictidae; genus Lasioglossum; species Lasioglossum figueresi. The sequence goes on from CM052195.1 coordinate 429,487, forward strand.
AATAATAATAGAAACAACTGTCTTTTCCACGGTTTCAGAAGAAGAGAATCCGTAAAGTTTGATCATTTAAAATTCAAAAAAGTCGAATAATATTTATAACTAGACTGCGGATCTTTATGCAAAATGAAAAATGTTTGGTTCGATTGCAAGACACAGGCGTCAAATAAAAATTTCTTTCTTCTATTAATGATCTTATTAATGTAAGAATAGAAATGTTTAAAATAACTAATCCTTTATTAATGAGAATAAAGAACAACACAACTTCAATTAACATGAAACAAGACACAATGCAACACACCGAATAAACATATAATTAACAAGACACAATGCGACACACCGAATAAACATATAGTTGACAAGACACAATGCAACACACCGAATGAACATATAATTAACAAGACACAATGCAACACACGTAAGTAAGTAACGTAGTAAGTAAGTAACGTAACGTATCGTAACGTATCGTAACGTATCGTATTGAATCAATGAGTTCTGTCATGCGTATGTGGTACCGTCAAACTGTCCCCGCGGCGCGGACGCGTCCTATTTATATGTTCCGCGATAGAACTTTCTGGAAATTAATTAATCGTTTGTTTACATTTTTGATTTGTCGCGGCGTTCACACATACACACACGCGGCACTCACACACACACACACACGCACACACACAGTTATACGCAGGAGAGTTCTCGAAGTTCTCTGCATCCTACATTAAGTTGATACTAATGCACTGGTGACCTTAGATCTCTTTAATTTGTCCATCGTTTTAAATTGTACGTACCCATTTTTCTCATAAATGCATAAAATAGCTATTTATAACATTTATAAGTATTGTAATATTTGTCAGTCGATTAAAAATTCCATAGAAAGTGTTTCTAAATAAAACGAAGCTTTCTCTCGAAACACATTGGGATTCGTGGAGCAGCGTAGGGTCTCGTTATCGAAACGTGTCACCGTCTAACTACCTTGAATTAATTATTACGCTTCGGTCGCATCGATATGTGATGTAACGGGTCTATTGAATGCGTCGTGGTTTACCGATGCGAGGGCTTCAATTAACAGAGCGGTGTACATTTGTCTTCGTTGACTGTCAACGGAGCCGCGAATCTTTGCCGGACTCGAGGTCAATCAGGCGCAGGCTGCAGGTGTTCCCGGGTCATCCAATCGGGAATAAATGTCAACGTAAGAGCAGAAGAGCCACGCATTCCCGGTGCTCGTGTTCGGATCACGGTGAAAGGAAAGGGTTTCGAGTGTAACGTATACCAACCAAATAATTCTGCGCATCCTCGGTATTACGAGCCTAGCGTTCTATCTATGTATCTGCGCGAAACACCTTCTGTTGCTTGTCCTTTTGGCGCCGCAGTTTTCACCAGTCGAGCTCGTTGCCTCATCCTGTACTGCACCAACCGAGCAGAATATGGTTTCATTATTTTTTTATTTTTTCTACCATTTACCATTTATCGCTTCCTTTGGCACAATTACGATTTCCGTGGCCCCTACTTTGAAGGTTAAATATGTGTTCCTGGGGTCATTTTAAGAAAACAAAATGATCTGATCTAACCTAACCTTCCCATTGTAGATGTCATCTAGAATTTGGTCTTTTCAGAACGGAGCCATCACCGAAATATAAATATACTCAGAAACTGCGCAGCTGATAGAAAAATGTCATAGGACATAAATTGTTGGAAATTTAATTTTCTACAAAATAGATCTCTTGATATTTTTCCATATTTCGCATAGTTACCGAGATATTTGCAGATTTATAAAAAACAGGAAATATACTTCTCCGGCTAAAACAGGCCCATTCGATACCTGTTATATATACATTTTTTCTTAAAATAACCACAAGAACACAAATTTAACCTCTAAACAAGGGGCCACGGAAATCGTAATCTCCCCCTTCCTTTGATTAAGAATTTACTCGAATCGAGGGGAAAAGTTACCCCCTCTCTCTCTCTCTCTGTCAATACCAGATTAGTCAAGTGACATTGCGACACGTGCACGACAAAGACGAAACGTGTCACGTGACCAAACCGTGGCGGAAACATAGGGAATAGCTTCATAGAAGAGGAAGATTTCGACTCAGATTAAGTCTTTACTGTAAATATTATCTTTTCAATTTTGGTTACGTTGAACTAAATTATCTTGTTTTTGTTGGGATTGCGAAGAGCAACATGTAAGGTTGGGTGAAATAGAAAACGGTTTTATGTACAATTAAACATTGATTTTAATGTAACAATGTCGTTAAGGGATGAAATCAATTTTTATGTTATTCCTGCTTCCCACAACCAATGCAAAACATTTTTATGTTATTCCTGCTTCCCACAAGCAATGCAAAACATTTTTATTTTGCATAAAGATCCGTTGTATAATTATTACACTTACTAATATTTTGCTGTAACAACTGCCTACCCTACGAATCTTCGAATAATTTTGCACGATCTTGTATCAATGATTAAACGTTTCTTATGGTTTCTAAATTTTCGCAAGTCTCGTTTAAAATGGAGCCTGGTGAATCCACAGATTTAAGATTAAGAGAACCTGGCCTTTCCGGATTGCGTACATTGTTAGGCAAATGAATGCGTGTGCAGTTTTCGTCGTCTGATCGCAATCTGTATAAGAGCACCGTTAACATCGTTATCGTTGCTTATTCCAGATGAAATCTGCAAATTGTGTTAACGGTACCATGGTAACGATCGCTAATGAAAATGGTAAATTTGCCTTGCATTTCTACATTTTAACTTCGCCTTCGTCGGAAGCAATTGTGTACTTTCTGTATACGTATACGTTCTGAAAATTTCATTCAAATTGGTTAATTGGTTTACGAGTTATAAACAAAAAAGTGGTAAAAAGGCCAAAAATCTTGAAAAATTGCAATTTTTACCACTTTCGATCGTTCGTAACTCGCAAATCAATTAACCAATTTCAATGAAATTTTCTGAACGTATATTATTCATACGAGTTGACCGAACACATCTTTTAAAATTTCCTTATTGTCCCAGCTAAAAAAGTTGTTAAAATCAATTTTTACTATTGTTTTTCACAAATCCGACCAATTGCATTTTTTCAACATATTTCTTAGACGTCATTTACTAAACTAATTCTTTTAGCTTTACAGAGAAATAGCGAAGTCGTTTGGTCCATTCATAAAAAAGTTATTCTGACTTAAAGTGTTTGTGATTAGTTATGCCCCTAACCGTATATTTCACCTACTTATTTCTATAAATGCATAAAATCCGCAGTCTAAACATGTGCATAAGGCAGATCCGAAAGGTCTATTCGAGTGCGAATAAATTCGTTGGTTCAGGCAATATTGCTCAATCGAAAAATCAAATCGACTGCAGCAGCGGGTCGAGGTAATAGCAATAGGCAGACCGGTGACATTTCGACTTGTTGGTCGTGTACAGCGCACGTGCCCAGCGTTACAGCTGTGAGCAGGAAGAAGAAGCAGCAGCAGCAGCAGCAACGAAGTCCGGGAGAGTGCATTGATATCAGCATGATCGGAGGGCGGCGGGGAGAGGAAAGTGCAATCGTTGCAACTCGTTGCAACTCGATGCACCTGCAGCTGACTCGCTTCCTACGAGATTTAGTGGGCGAATTCGCGACCACGGATTGATCCCTCCAACGGCCGAGAAAAATCTCTGATTATCGTGGGCTCTCTCTTTCTCTCTTCTTCTGACCGATTCATCGACTACGCTGATTATACAACGCATTTCTGAATATAAATTACCAGAAACCGAGAAACTACATCGCGAGCAATGTTGCAGATTTACTCGCTGGTTCGCAGGTTGTCGCGAGTAAGACGTACCGGCGAACAATTTGTCAAATTTAATGGTAAACGTGACTATCCACCGGTGACGTGCTTAACGATTGCGAAACTCGTCGGGCGGTTCACTATAATTTATTCAATTGGAGATTTCTGTCGCGATAAGATACTAGTTTCGTACGTGTTGCAGCATTTGTTTGATGGTTCGAATCTGTTTCTGCTCCGAATACTGGTTAATTCACATAATTCAAGTTTTGTTTATTGTATTTCTTTTGCTAAGCCTGAAAGGACGTGAATATCACATCCAATGATCTAGGAATCGCATTTAGTAATTGAGACGTCATCTGCGAGAAGGACGAGAGCACAGAGTCGCTAACATCGTCCATAGAATTGAAGATAATATTATTTCAATGATACCGAACTATTCTTCCCAAGATTTTTGTTAATAAAATAATACACACTCCGTTGACTAAAATATCAGATGATTGCAGAAGTCCGTGCCCGATTTTCATAGATGTACACAAACTGTACTGCACGGCGCACAGTGGGGTATTTGCCCGAAAAACGGGAATAAAATATTGTAGCGTTATTTACGGGCTCAGGGTCATAAAAAAGTAGGTCGTTGGATTCGTCTTGACGCCAGCTATGAGATTATGAAATAAAAAATGAACTTTAACGTTTAAAAAATCAAAATAATTTTTATTTTTTGTCGAAAAATAAATTCTTTTGAAATTTTAAATATATAATTTTGTACATGTTTCGATACCGTTCAACTTTTATTGGAACCATTTTGTCGTCAGATTCTCCGAACTCTTGAAAAGTAGTGATAATGATTACGGCGATGCTTTGATTACGATGATGTACAGAGTTGAGATAGGTGTGCAAACTCTTCACAGATTTCATTCTGTTATCATCTAAATTTGTATTTTTATTAATATTTCAACATTACCAATCATTCTGTAAGGTGCGGTGCAGGTGTACTACGCGAACGCTGCGACTTTCCACGCTCATTTCTACTTAAATTAGTTATAACTCGCCAATCCGGAAAAATCCGGATGAAATTTTTGTTGGACTATGATCGCAAAGCTTTATAGAATGTAATGGTACAAGAAGGAGTGCTCGATTCAGTTCAATGGTATACCAAAATCATCAATAAAGTTTTGAAATCGAAAAAAAACTTCATCGATCGTCGATGATACTTTACCCGAATAAAGGTGTGTGTATTTGAACTTAAATTTTTATTATATTTATTTTACCGATTATTCAACCTTTGTAGTGTGTTTTTAATATTTTTTGTTTTTAAATATTATATATATAATTTATCATGGTTAATAATCATACAAAATCGAAGAACTTTTCAGTTTTTACCAATGGTCTATAGAGTAAAACTTTATTATATAGGCGAATATGGACTTTAAACTTCACCGAATGTATACATCGAAGTCTTGCCTATTCGGATATGAAAACAAATTTTGCGTTCGTCCGCGTCTATAGGAGTTTTCATTTGTTTTCAACAGCCTTACGCAGTCACCTCGTGCAGTCGTCTAACTCAATTCATCCGAGCAAGAACGTATCCGTTGATATTCATAAACCTGCGCTTCGATTGTTACCGTATTAAATTGCTATTGTTTTTATTTGTCATAGTTTAACTGTTGTTGCGTTTGATTGTTATTACATTTGATAGTTTTGGTCTTTTGATTAGTATTATTTGTTTGACCATTATTTTACATATTGTTTATTTTTGGCGATTATTTTACTCCTTAAGGTAAGTTTTCAATATTTTTGGTGTAAAAATCTGGTATATACTTTAGAGATCGTGCATAATTTCTGATTAGCAACAAACAATTACCATACAAAAAGAACACTTTTCATTGTTCAGCGAATATGAAATCATTCTTCATTGAATATCGAAGTTGTGATTTTATGTAAGCAGAAATGAAATAATTTGCAACAGTTAAAATACGTATTTTCGGTCGATACAATAAAAGTCATGTTAAAGTAATTAGAAATCATCATATTTTGAGTAGTTTTAACAAAATACATGATAAAAAGAAGAAGCAACATCGTTAAGAATTTAATACCCCTAAATGATCGAAATGTCACACTGTGCGGCGGAGTGAAAATTAATTATATAGTCGTCACTTTTTCCTAATAATTGTAGAAAAGAATGATGACTATGTGTAATTGATTAATACTGTATTCTTTAAAATTTAGCCATTGCATTTTATTTTCATAATCGGACACGAACTTATGCAATCGTCTAACGTAAGCGTCCAATAACGAAAATTTCAAATTAAGATTCTGGTCTTACCATTAATTGTATAAGACTGGTCCGACTTACGTCGTCTTTGGGCTCATTGTAATCAGAAAAATCTCAACAATCCGTTGGTACTACGTTCGAAGAGGTAAGACAACAATGACTAGGTATGAAATTTTCGTATGCCTGTCTCATACTTCCTCTAGTATTTTTGTTCTCTTTCCTCGTCTTACCGAGACAAGAGCGGAGCCGAGTCGTGAAAATAATGGAAAAGTGTAACAGAATTTGCGAATTTACGTGAGCACTGCTGTACTGTTATGGAAGGCAGGAAGAAGGAAATCCAATCAGAAATATGTAGTCTGGCCGACGCGGCGTTCTTCTGCGAGGCTAACGTTTCTCGTTATTCGCTAATTTATGTCATTACTGTTACAGTTGCACAATCCCGCGTATCACGGTCCTTTCACTGAAGACATGAACGAGCGTTTTCTGGCTCTCGTCTTTTCTTGCCGAGATCCTCGCCGGATGGATCTCCATTTACCATGCGGCGTTTCGCACGTGCGCCGTTCACCAGCAGCCGAACACGAAGAAAACGAGCATAGAACACGACGCAGAAACGGCACGAAGAGATAAATGATCGTCTTTCAGGGGGATAAGATTTGCTATAAATAGCGCAAACAAAATAACGTTTTATTTTCGGCCCGCGCCGCGCAATATTTCAATATTTCTTCTCTTCGATCCGTCCATTAATTATCTCCCGAAATCATTTATCTAGAACGAACTACGTTCGCCGAGTGTATCGAGCCGATCTTCGGAACTGTTATTTATATTTTCTGCGGAATCGTTCGCAACTTTCTTTAGTTCGCCAACGTTATCGGGGAATTTTCTTTGCGAGCGAACGTCGTGGTTAGACTGCGGATTTTCATGAAAAATATTTACAAAGAGCTATATGTATACGAGGGTGTGATCGAAATGTAAGGTGACTTTTTATTTTTATGAAAAAATATTTATTTATTCATCCATATTTATGTTGTCCCTTCAAAGTAATCCCCCTCGGATATAATACACTTGTGCCAGCGCTTTTTCCAATCCTCGAAGCACTTCTGATAAGCACTTTTTGGTATAGCTTCGAGCTCTTCCAGCGATGGAGTCTGTATCTCCTCGATCGTTGCAAATCTCCGTCCTTTCATGATATTTTTCATATACCCCTGATTCGTCACCAGTTATGATCCTTTTGAGCAAATCAGGATCATCGTTGACGTCGTTCAACAGCTTCTGAGCGATGCTCGTGCGACGTTTCTTCCGGTCAAAATTAAGCAGTTTCGGAACAAACTTCGCCGAACACGCAAAACGCTTCTAACCTTTTTGCTTCTCGCAAACAAATAAAAAATTCTATATAGCTGAAACTGTGAACATACGTTCGGGACGAGTGTACCAGCATAAGAAAAAAAAGTAGGTATCCCGCGAAATTCAAAAAGTCACCTTACTTTTTGATCACACCTCGTATATATCTTGTTTCGAGATATTTAAAGGAAAAGGATATTAACACTAAATGAATTTCATATAATTTTGAAATAACAACATAAAATTTACCGGATTTAGATACACCAAGCATTTATTTCGTATGTCATTATATGAGGAAGCCACGACCGAAAGGGTCAACTCAATTTTTTTTTTAAATGTTGACTTAGACCACTTTCATAATAATGGGCACATTTATATCTTTCATTATTAATTTTAGTTATCTGACAACAGTGTAGCACTACTTTTGAGTTCTTTACATATTTTCATTATGTTACATTATGATCTGTTCACGTTTGTAGCAAAACTGGGAATTTGCATAAAAACCCGCAGCCTGTTTATCAGGAATCCAACAAACCCGAAATTTGCGGTTCCTGGACCACCGTGTGCAATGGCGCCGATCAGCGGTGACCGCCATGGCGTTCAACCGTGTGTTGAAAAGGTTAGAGGCTGAAGCTGGTTTGAAAGTAGATCTCGAGCGATTTTCTACCCCAGAATTATTCAGCACCGCGGCTAGTCTTTTTCTCATTCTCGAGCCTCCTGCAAAGTTTCTAGTTCTCCGTTCGCCGAGGTGCTGCTCGCACGTGCGCCTCTCATCTCAGAAAAAGGAAGAGGAGATCGTAGAGGAGGACGCAGTGCGCGGCAAAACAGGTTTCCTCGGGATGACGCTCGGCTCCCGGTTCTTGGTCCACGAAAACCATCAACACGGCACGTATACACGAGCGGGAAGCTGGGTCCGGAGACGTTCGCGCTTCGAAAGAACGGGGCTTTCTTCTTGCCCGTTCGCTGCGCCAGCCAACGGATTTATGCCCGCAAGAACCAATTGCGATCGAGCCGAGACGCGCACAAGAGCGGAACCCGCGAGTAACGACGCCGATTTTGCAACTGGACCATAATATGCCCGCTCGCAATTCCCGCCAACCGTGCTCCGCGAGTGCGCCTGTACTTTCCGACGAAACTTCTTCTTCTTTCGATCTTTAACGACTGCTTGATCGTAAACTGCGGATGTTAATGCAATTTCCAAATTTTCTAGGCAAGTTTGGAGAATGTGGAGTGACAGAAAATCTGATTTTCAGTGGTAGTAGCCTCTGCAGAACAGAAATAAATAAAAATCGAATTGAATACGATCGAATTTTGCATACTAGCATTTTTATCCTCATGGTTCAATTTTCTTTTACGATGGTTGTACATACAGTGTACAAAATATTCGTACACCTTTTAATCCTCGGACAACGGACGATTTCTATAGCTATATAATTGAATGTGGAATGAAAGAAAATTTGATTTTCAGTGGTAGTAGCCTCTGCAGATCAGAAATAATAATAAAATAAATAAATAAATCCATGTCATTTTCAAATTTTCTAGGCAAATTTGGAGAATGTGGAGTGAGAGAAAATCTGATTTTCAGTGGTAGTAGCCTCTGCAGAACAGAAATAAATAAAAATCGAATTGAATTCGATCGAATTTTGCATTCTAGCATTTTTATCCTTATGGTTCAATTTTCTTTTACGATGGTTGTACGTACAGTGTACAAAATATTCGTACACCTTTTAATCCTCGGACAACGGACGATTTCTATAGCTATATAATTGAATGTGGAATGAAAGAAAATTTGATTTTCAGTGGTAGTAGCCTCTGCAGATCAGAAATAATAATAAAATAAATAAATAAATCCATGTCATTTTCAAATTTTCTAGGCAAATTTGGAGAATGTGGAGTGAGAGAAAATCTGATTTTTAGTGACAGTAGCCTCTGCAGATCAGAAATAAATAATAAAATAAATAAATAAATAAATCCATGTAATTTTCAAATTTTCTAGGCAAATTTGGAGAATGTGGAGTGAGAGAAAAACTGATTTTTAGTGGTAGTAGCCTCTGCAGATCAGAAATAAATAATAAAATAAATAAATAAATCCATGTAATTTTCATATTTTCTAGGCGAATTTGGAGAATGTGGAGTGAAAGAAAATCTGATTTTCAGTGGTAGTAGCTTCTGCAGACCAGAAATAAATAAGAATCGCACTGAATTCGATCGAATTTTGCATTCTAGCATTTTTATCCTCATGGTTAAATTTTTTTTTACTATGGATGTACGTACAGTGTCCAAAGTATTCGTACACCTTTTAATCCTCGGACAACGGACGAATTCTATAGCTATATAATTGAATGTGAAATGCAAGAACATCTGGTTTTCAGTGATACTAGCTTCTGCAGATCAGAAATAAATAATAAAATAAATAAATTCATGTAATTTTCATATTTTCTAGGCGAATTTGGAGAATGTGGACTGAAAGAAAATCTGATTTTCAGTGGTAGTAGCCTCTGCAGATCAGAAATACATAAGAATCGGTCTGAATTCTATCGAAACTTGCATTCTGGCATTTTTCGAAAATTCGCGGAATCCATAAATGCATGAAGCAATTTATCATCGATTGCTTTTAGAGCATAGCGGGTCATGGAAAGCTGATGATCATGAAAAGGAATTACTTTCAAGGACGTGAATCTCTCAAACAGAAAAATTGCAGAAAAAATTGATAGATCTTCAAATATCGTGAACCATTTTTTACAATTAAATATGGTTCCAGAAAATTTACATGCTATCCGAAGAAGTTACGTCAGAGAGGAAAGATGGAAGATTGTTCGCGAAGCTCGCAAAAATGAATTTAACTCAAATCCCAATATAAATAGTTAATGATTTTCTACGTACCAAAAATAAATACCATACAGAAAATATTGTGTTACGGCGTAGACTTACTAATTCGCATAAAAATGAAGTAATAATTATAAGGAATAATAAAAAAAGGATTAGGAAGAATAGTTAAACAATAAAAATGAGCATAGAATACTATTCCTATCTCTCGTGACTCATAGACTATTCCAATACGTCGTACTACATCTTCTAACTACGGATCAACGATTTCCAAAGCGTCCGAGTCATCCTAAAACCCGTGATCGCTCGATCGTGAACACTGGCTCATCGATCTATTCAAAGTCGAAAGTCGACATCGTAACAGCGATTAGGCTTAGGCTGTTTCGTAATATGTGGGACACACATCAGAAGTGGATGGGTGACGCAGAACCAATGGAAGAAAGTTAAGTACACCGATGAGTAGGCTGCGGATTTTTCTTTGCATTGTAGGAATTGTCTAAGCAAAATATAAAATAGTAAACGAACAGAAAACTCTAAGAATCTATTGTTGTTTTCAAAGTATCCTTGCACAGTCGATGCAGAACATTTTTATTTTTACATGATTGTATAAGTTCGCGCTCGATCTGAACATAAAATTCAATGATTAAATTTTAAAGATTGGTTACAGATAAGTTAAATTAAAATTAAAAAATGGTTAAATTTTCTACAATTAGAAAAGAATGGTGACTATATATGTATAATTGATTAATAAAGTTGTATTCTTTAAAATTTAACCATTGAATTTTATTTTCAAATCGGACACGAACTTATGCAATCACCTAATAGATCCACAGTGCATTGATAATTGATATTTGACTATTAAAGGTCTATCCTATCGAAATCTTGCACAGATCACTATCTTTATTTTAGTCACATTATCGTGAAATGTTAACATTTCTAACTTGAAAGAAGTATTCCAATCACACAAAAGAAAGAGTTTGAGATCCAATCTAAATTTTGAGCCCACGGAATTAAAATCAAATAATTAATTAATTAATTCACAAATGAACAAGCGAGCTTGACCCTTTGCCTCACAATATCGTGTCCGACTCGCGATGAAGATTCTGAACAGATTCTGATAAAAATGTATGTTAATAATTTCTTTTAAACCGAAATAAAATTCTATTTCGGCCGAAAATTTCTATAAAGTCATCTTCATATTCACAGATATTTGAAAAATATCACCATTTTTGTTGATTTATCGTATCTGGTCTTGTGCCTTGTTGACACTCGGATAGAGGGATTACGTACTGTAGACCGCTATGCAGAACACATGTGCGAAGTTTCTATAAAGTCACTTAGCGTTTCTCTGGATTCTGAGCAGAGAACTATGGAAAATTTGAAATATTCTAAAAGTATTAGTTTTAGAACTCATAGAAATCCTGTTTCATATAATTTGATTATTGTATTAGATGTATTAGAATGCCGAGAGGAAAAGTGCTAACAATTGAAGAAAAAGCATCGATCGATGCTTATAAAAATATGGGCTGCTCTAATTGTGCAATTGCTAAGAAAACTAATCGTTTGTACACTGTGATTAATAATTATATCAATTTACATGAAAATTACGGAAAACATCATTTTAAAGGTGGTAATGAAAAATTGTCAAAGAGACAACCAAGGAAAGGAAAAATGCAGCACAATGTCGAGCTGGATTGGATCTTCCAGTAACAACAAGACGCGTGCAACAACTTTGAAATTCTTCTGGGCAATTTGCGTGAACAAAATTGCAACGTAAACCAGGCCTAAAAGAAATACATAAACAGGCCCGTCTTGATTTCGCACGGGGACATATGTCCTGGACGAAAGAGCGGGAGTCTGTCATTTTTTCAAATGAGAAAAAATTTAATTTGGATATGCCTGATGACTGTAAATATTATTGGCACGATCTGAGAAATGAGAAAGTGTGACAATGAGTCGTAACTTGGGCAAAACTGACAAAAAAACTGCAATGTGTTACATAAATCACGAAATGAATCCGGAAAATTATACAGATTTATTAGACATGCTTCTAATACCCTTTACAGAAAATATTGAAGATGACAATTTTATTTATCAGCATGATAATGCTGCGGTACACGCGTCGAAGCACACGAAGCAGTGGCTTCTTGAAAGAAACATCAATGTTTTGCCATGGCCTGCTTGTTCCCCTGATATAAACTCTAAAGTTTATAAAAACTGCAAACAATACAACTCCATTAGCAATCGTGTTTTTATTATAATTCAAAAAAAATGGAGGTTACGCCAGATATTAAAATAGAAATAATAAAAAAACAATCATCCGCAATGTCAACTTTATCCGTATAAAACGAAAGTGACATTATAGAAATTTCGCAGTTTGTTCTGCGTAAAATTATATTTTTGTTCTCTTTTATCGATAAATGTTATACTTATGTTTTGAAATCGGTGTGTATGCTTTCTTTATGTAATCCCGAAATGCTGCCAAATCAAATTTTTCATTGGTATGGTATAATAATAAGAATTCGTTACAAAACACAGTGACTTTATAGAAATTTCGGCGAGTGTATTGGGGAACAATATAGGCATGCGATAGATATAAATTTTCTCCTTTTTTAGGAAATTACGATCTACAAAATAGTTCGAATCACTGGAATCACAGTAATTGGCACAAGTACTCTTGATATAATTGTTCGGATCTGTATAGACGGTACGCGACTTGCGTGGACGGTGCGCATTACGCATTGGTGAAAACGGAACGAGGACAGCAGGAGAATCTCGTCCGTTCAGAATAGGGTTAATGTATCTGTCAAGCGTTTTGAAGCTGGCGCAAGAAGGACCGGGACGAAGCTGGCATCATCCCGGATCGAATGGAGAAAACCCGTTGCCGCGTTGTTTTCGTAGCCCGCGGAAGGCCGTGGAACCCGAGAAAAATGGGAAGACGGGGACCGAACGCTGTAAGCTTATTGGTCCGACGAGGATCGCGATGGAACCGGTTCTCCAAGGAGCACGGTGACCATGCTGGCCAGAAGGGGAACGGCGTACGAACGCTAAAGGAGGCTAGCGAGGCCTGTTACGAGAGAGAAAACCGGTTTCACGATACAAACTGGAGTAAAAGTGTACTCCACACACGCCGAATCGTATCGTACCGCGTGCGCACGTATTTATGATGCAGCGGTGTTGATAGCCGGCCACCGATTGATAGATGCATGATCGAGGACAGGCCACGCGGGCGCGGCTTGAAAAACGATTTGCCACGGAAACGCAACAATGAACGTCTGACTAACTCTCGAAAGTATTTATACTAGCACGATACGCGTGCCCTGTCAATTGAAAATGAAATCTGCGCGGCAGCTTCGCAGGCGGTTTCCAAACAAGGAACGTGGTCCATATCGCGTAGTGTAACTCAATTCAACTTTAGTTTCCCAATTCTTTTTATTCACCCATTGCGATGAAGATTCTGAACAGAGTCTAATAAATATGTATTAATTTCCTTTAAACCGAAATCTTCTATTTTGTTGTAAGGTAAATTTATATTGAACTATATACGATATAAATAATATAAAAGCATGAAGTAATTGTATTCTCACTTTTTTTTGGACGGACCGTGTATAACAGCCAAGCCCAAACATTTCTCTACACGAATTCTTTACGAATGTTCTTTACGAATGTTCTTTACGAATGTTTGCTACATACTGGATCTTTTGTACGGTTTTCTGCGAGCGGATTATTCTAGTAAATCGAGGGACGAGTGTACAGCGCAGCAGCTTTCGTGCGCACTCGTCGGTCTCTTTCGAAAAAGTATGCGAGGAGATCGCGCCACGGCAGACCGGCGTGCATGTATTTACGATCGGTTTTACTATGCAGCATAACAATCAGCCGTTTCTCGGTAGACCCCATAGCAAACCTAAGGCATTCTCGTGCGGAGAACCTTCGATGGGTGAATTCAAGCGGATTCGATCCTCGTGCCGGAGCCTCAATATGGCCGCGCGATATCGCTTCCCGCCATAATTCGGGGCATTGAAATCTCCGTCGGTGCCCCAACGAGAAGCCCGCTGAAACCTCTGGACCAATGGCGCTGTTTCCCGCGCTGTCTCTCCGCCCTTGGAAACACCTTTTTTCTTTTGCAAAAAAGTTGAAGCGAGATTCGCATGCCAACCGACTCACCGAGTTGCGCGTTTTTCTCATTAAGCATCCGCGTTGCATCCACTCGCTTCTTATGAATCCGCGCGTCTTTGTGCCGCGTTGGCGTGAGATCGTTTCCTCGGATTATTTTCGTTGCCGACATTGTGAAACGTTAGCGTCTAACGAGCGTATAAACTGTTTATTATCCGCGTTAACTACCCCGTTTCAAATTGGTTGCTTAATCCGAGCACGCAGAACCGTCCGCGTTCGCAAACGCAACCCCGACCTCGCAAGTTCAATACGAATGAAAATTGCACTTAATCACCGATCACGGTGAATAGTAATTTCAATCGCTGCGAGCGCCTTGATTAGAGTTACGCAAGTTTCGGTAGCGAGATCTCAATTTATCGAAATTTCTGCGCGAGCAGATCGGTCGGCTGTAGATCAAATAAAATTGAAATGCATGGTAAATAATTACAGAGATGGAAATGAATTTATGCAGCTACTGTACATGAATATGGAGAAAGTAATATTTTATCGAATATTAAACATACGCTTCGTAATGTTTGAACAGTTGATTACACTGTTCAAGAAATCCTTCCTTCTTATCGTGGATTTTGATACATTAAATTCGACATTTAATTTAAACCGAAAATCAGATTTTCAAGTTAAGAATTTTTTCAGTTCAATCCTAAAAGATATATAAATACTTCTCGCGTACAACGACTCCGGACAACAATACTGTTCTAATTCTAACTGCCCTTTTTTCTGTAACAATATGGACATTTAAATATACTTAACCTTTTAACGAGTGACTTCTCGATCGTGATCATTGGACTGCGGATCTTTATGGAAAATGAAAATGTATTTCTCCTTTTAGTAATTTTAATAAATCGAAAATAATTCAACAGCATTCGTGAAGTCGTATAACGTCTGCATAGTTTTCTACTGCGTGTAGTCATTTTTGTCATAAATACAGAATATCCGCAGTCCAACGATCATTTAGGGAGACGACATCTAGGACACATAAAATTGCCATAACACAAGTTTCCTCACAATAAACGTACATGTAGCTTGTCTTAATACGACATAATAATTTGAAAGAATTACTTGTTGAATTGAGAGGAAAGTGAAAAATTGTTAACACGTAATATCGAACACGAATGACGAATTAACTCGCCAGTTAAAAGGTTGCACAGTGTTTGGATAGCTCTAGATGCCTGTAACGCATCAAATTTTCCAGACACTCTTCAATTAACCCCTTGCACGATTGTTTATTTCATGGTTATAATGATTAGAAATTCTTCGTCGCTCGGAATTCCATAAAAAAAGAGAAAGTATATATTTATCGTATGCCTACGTTTTCTCCAGAGGCTATCGATATCGACTACGACAAAATAGAATTTGACTTCGGTTTGAAAGAAATTAATAACACGTGCACAATATAAATATCGACGTTTGAATCTTTACATTTCGCGCATTCCTTGCAAAGCGATAACAACTTGAATTGTTTTCCAGACAAATAATAGCAGGATTGCATTTTCTTAGAACCAATACACCGTAACATCTTATCAATATTTTAGGCTACCGAAAATGTGATGGCAATAGCAATTCGCATACTGAAGTATGATGTAAAATGTAGTTTTTGGAGCAATTCCGAGTGGTTTCCGTTTTCTGAGAGTATTCGAACGGCCGATTGGCCCGCGAAGTTGTTCGGAAGGGTGAAAACCAGTAGCAACCGTCGCTCTTTGTTCTTCGAGAAGACGCGAGCCGAGGTCAAGCGAAACATAAGCGTGTGGTCCATGGACGCTGGAGAACCAGTCCCTATTAAAAAGACTTTCAGTGGCGCCTTCGCGTGGAGTTTCCCCGAAGTCGCAGCAGGATCACCGACGCCGTTCTCCGGCATGACAGGATATTGACCCAGCGACGCCATCTTGGATCACGGTGAACGTGATCGTAGTACTACTCACAGCTGGGTTTTACGTACTCCTCGTGCTTGGCACGCTTACGATCGGTTTCAAAACACGTATCGGTGTCGAGCGTAACTACAGGGCCGTCGAGATCAATTCGACATTTTTCGGACAGTCTCGTCGATAAGACTAAAGAACGTAGCTAAGACAAATACAAACAAAAGCAATTGTTGATAAGGTAACTCACTCTATACAGGGTGTCTCAAAA